>JAJEJO010002691.1:966439-988056 GCA_020662805.1 Glaucomys volans
TCATCTGACACTGGGAGGTTTGAAGCAGTGGGATACCATCATCTGACTTTAGTTTTACGGTTGTTTCAATAGTATATAGTATATACTTATCCTGAAGCCTAACACAAAGGCAATACATTCCTTTTCATTTAAAATCCAACCCATATAGCATGATATAAAGACCTTTAAGAATGATTTAGATTTAGCACAGATGGGGCATCCTGAAGAAAAGATAAATGAACTTCTCCTCAACAAGGTATTTCCTGTATTATTTTCAATCTGCCCATAGCAAGTGGTGGGCTCTGGGCCAAGGGATGCAATACCAACCACCAGTTTTGGCAACTGCTTTAGGGGTGTTCATAGAGCTATGGAACTAAGTGTTCTTCAAACTTTGTGAAAATTAATCCTTTCAGCACTTCCCTCTCTCCCCCTAGGCAACCTATTTTTAAATAGTGAATCATTCAAAAAAATAATAACCATGGAATATTTTTCTCAACAGGAATAGACCAGCTTGAAAATGGTTGATATTCTCAACCAAAGGCACTTCCCATCTGTTGAGAACTTCACCACTGTGGTTACTGGAGAGACTTTTGACTCCAGGTTTGACTGAGGATAGTAACATGGGTTTAAGTGCCTTTCCTGAAGTTGCACATTTAAGAGTGGGCAGAGGTTGGCATACATAATTAATAACACCTTTCATGAATGAGCATCTACTGTGCCAATGAGCTCCAAAGTGCAAAAGGGAAGGTCTGGTTGGAGAAGGGAGAGCAAATCCACCCTTCTTTTGCATTTTTGTTCTATTTGGGCTCTCAAGGGATGGGATGATGCCAGCACACATTAGGGAAGGTGAATCTTCTTTTCTCAGTCTGCTGATTCAAATTCTCTACAGAACATCTCGAAATGTTTTACCAGCAATCTGGGCATATGTTGGCCCAGTCAAGTTGACACATAAAATTAACCATCATACTGTAAGATCTAACTGGGATAATCTGATCAGACGATGGTAACTAAAGAACAGACAGGCCAGATATGAATCAAAAAGAAACCTTATTGTGGAGGACTCTCAGTTGAGGCTCCTGGGTCCTTAGGGGAGAAATTCCACGTGGACCCTATGGCTGCCTTTTGCTAACCCTGCGGTTGCGGGGAGGGGAAGCTTGAGGACTCCATGTCCTCCTGGGATTGGCTGGGGTCATTTGTCAGCGCCTGATTGGTTGCTCCTTTGGGCATGCGCAGGTTGCTTGTTGCCCTGCCCCTGAACCACCCTAAGGCATACCATCTCTGAATTAGAGTTTAAGGAGCTATTCTGCAAGGTGGGGCTCTCACTCCATCCAACCACTGACTTACTAGGGGTAAACCTGGAAATTGTTAAGATAATTAAGGTTTCTTAGTCAGGCAAAGTGGTGCACTTATAATCCAAGCTATTCTGGAGGCTGAGGCAGGAGATCACAAGTTCCAGGCCAACCCAGGCAACTTAACAAGACCCTATCTCAAAAAAAGAGAGGAGTCTGGGGATATAGTTCAGAGGCAGAATGCCCCTGGGCTCAATCTCCAGTACCACAAAGAATAAACAAAAGTCTTCTCTTTATTTTCAGTTACGCATGTGTATGGGCTTTGGGGTAGAAAACACTAATTTCTATTTTGGTAGAAATCATTCATTGATTTGAGAGAATTCACTTGATCTTGATTATGTGTCCTGGTATTTTTCTGGAATAAATGTTTTCAATTACATAAAAAAGACTAAAGGCTTGGCAATGGGTGAGCATACTTTCAACTTCCAGATAAATAAATAGTCCAGTTTCCCAGGCTGATTCCAAAAGACTTTGTACACTATTCAGCAACATATATGAATCTACATTAAGAAAAATACATACTAAAGGTTCACTTAAAAATAACCTGCTCCTAGACACTATCCTGCCCACACCCTCATCTTCATCCTGATGATAATTAGTGATGCTACAGAATGCCATTTCAGGTAATGCTTTGAAATAAAATTCATATAAGAAGATTTTGCTTTAGCAATATTGAGAGAAGGGGGCAGTGGTGATATTAAAGAATAACCCCTGCCCTTGAGAATTGTTTTTTTCAATCTTAAAATCAAACCAGAGAAATATCATGTACATATATGAAATTATGTCAGTCATTCTAATAACAATTAGAAACTGATGTAAAGCAAATAGGAAACGCACATTCAGTAAACATTTATTTCACACTTATTGGCTGATTTTGCTTCAGGCATTTGTTGAGAAAAGATGAAAAGGATTTGGTCAAACATGGAATATTGCCCTACTCTTGAAGTACTTGAAGTCTTGGGGGAAGAGAGAGAACAGAGAAGTGTAGCCTCTTATGTGGCAGCACATGGTTCGAATGGAGACAGTGAGATTGGATGACTGATCCAGTTTTGGGGATTTATAGAATACCCAGAGGAGGTTCTATCTTGCCCTGAGGTGAAAGGTGAGGAGGATGGGGAAGGAAGAGTGGGAGCTGCCCCTGAAGCTGGAAAGAGGAAGCAAGCTATAAAAAGCATTGTTTGGGGGTGACAGCAGTGGTCCTCCAGCCTAAGCCCTACACTAGTGTCCCGAGAAGGACTTGTTAAAGATTGTGAGGCATCATCCCAGGGTTCCTGATTCAGACCTGGGATGGGGCCCTGAGTAATCTGAATTTCTAACAGGTTTTCAGGTGCCAGTGACACTGCTGGCCAGAGGACTCCACCTTGGGTTAGAACATGGTGTATGAGGTGACCCACAGCATGAGGTTGATAGCCTGGAGGTATAAACTGATGTCTGTCCTTTCCAAAGGTGCTGAGGGCAAAGAGAGGAAGGGAGAGGATGATGGGTTGAAACTTGGGTTTTAAGAAAGATTATTCTGGAAATAATGGATAGGAGAGGCAAGCCTAAAGATTTATTTGGCCCTTTATGGTAATTTAGGAGATAGATGCAGGCAATAGAGTTAGACAACAGGAAATCTCCCATTGGACATTTTAGGGAAAACCAGAGCTAGAGCAATATACAAGCTGAGTCCAGTAGGCGGGAGAGAACTCTGCGCACACCACGTATAATAAAAGACCAGAGCTGGGCATGGTGGTGGACACCTGTAATCCCAGTCACTGGGGAGACTGAGGCAAGAGGATCACAAGTTCAAGGCCAGCCTTGCAGCTTAGAAAGACTCTTAGGAACTTCGCCAAAATTAAATAAAGATAAAAAGAACTGTGGTTGTAACTTGATGGTAAAGCACCCCTGGGCTCAATCCCTAGTATAAATAAATGAACAAACAAACAAATAAAAGACTAGACAGGCAAGCCAAGGGACAGAGTGCACAAGTGATCTGGAAATCACCCAAGTAGTTATTTCTGTCCATTGCTCCTCCCCTCTTCAGCAGGGGCACCCATGTTAAAAAGACCCAGCATATAGAAATAAAAATTGAAGAGCTGTTTTCTTTAAAGAAATCAGTAGTGTTTGGGCACTCTGTGATTTGATTAATTATTGATTTGTATGTAGGCTCCTTGAGCTCCAAGTAAACTATAAAATGACTCCTGGTAGGTAAGTCAATGAAACTCAAGATGACAAATTGGCTAGCCTCATGTTTTATTTTTTTTCTCTTCATGGGGATATCAGCATGATCAAAACTACAATTTCTAAATTCTGTCATAGTCATTGCAAGAACCATTTGTGTTACATGGTACATGTAGTTGGAGCATTTAACCATAAATTGGGAGCAGAGTGAGGTCTTAGACTAACAGGATACAGTTATTAAGAATGTCAAGGTACTGCTGCTCTCATTAATCATACTAAAATAATTGGAACCTCAAAAATGAAACAATGGCCAAAGGTCCTTTCCATTTAAAGAATTACTATTAGCTAGAGGAAATAGGCCTTGTTATTCTGAGTTGATTTCCAAACAAGGGCAATTACATTTTATACTAAAATCATCCCACGCGTCTACAACAGATGCAGGGAAACATACCAAAGGCTTGTACGCTCAGACACACACATACACGCTATACATGCTAAAAAAGTTCATTGCAAATGTGTTTTTTTATTTTTTACTTTTTGGTTCCAGCGAATGAACCCAGCAGCTCTTAACCATTGAGCCATTTCCCAGCCCTTTTTTATTTTGAGACTGGGTCTCGCTAAGTTGCTCATGGCCTCCCTAACTTGCGCAGGCTGGCTTTGAACTTGTGATCCTCCCAAGTCGTTGGGGTTATAGGTGAGCACCACCACACCTGGCTGTTTTTTCTTAATTAAGGGTGGATTAAATATTCCCTAAAAAAATTAAATTCTTAATATATTTTTGCCATTCATTCACTCTCATTTATGCACTAAGTAACTTGCGCAAAGACAAAATCTGCACTACTCAGAAGCAATGGAGAGAGGAATAGGTATTAAAAGTATATTTTAAATCTACCTAATGTTTAAAGCTGAAGAAGTTTTGCAAGAGATAGAAGGAAAATATCCATTTTCCAGAAGGAAAGAGGTTGGCAGATTGGGAGAAGAACAACGTGGAATTGTCATTAATGCTAGCGAGAGCTACATGTTGTTTAAACTGAAATATCCAAACATGCAGATCATAGTAAGAAACAAATCAAGTTAAAAATTCTTCAAAAATCAAAATAGCAACATTCCTTAAGTAACGTAGGGCCCCCCTGCCACCCCACAACAATAGCAAATCTCCATTTCCTTTTTCTTTACTTTTCACATTAGCTTGCTTTCCTCCTGACCTGTAGTTGCAAACAAAGCCTGCTAAGGAGACTTCTGCCACCAGCAGCAAGCATTCCCTGGTGTTGAGATGCCTCTACTCATTGCATTAGTCACTGAAGCTTGTTCTAATCGGAGGTTTGGTTTTTTACTGAGCTTTAGGACAAGACTCTGGATCCAGTTTGTGAAGAGCAACAAGCAATGTGGAAATTAGAACAAATTCTTCATAAGCTCACTTCCCTGCAAAGGCCGAACAGTGCGCAATTCAGACAAACTCGTCATTCAGTTTGCAAAGAAAGATGCTGATCCAGTAGAATCAAACTGGGCTGGGGTGCAAAGAAATTATTTAAAAATTCTTGATGTTAAATGATAAACTTAGGCACATTAAAATTTTAATGAGTTTATTTGAGCAAACAACAATTTATGGATAGGTAGCACCATCAGACCACAAGCAGTTCAAGGCTGCTTCTTCAAGGGAAGGAGCAAGCAAAGCTGCTTCATGTTCTCATGGAAGCAAGACAAAGAAAATATATTTCATTGGTTAAAGTGGAAAGTCCCTACTGAGAGGTTTAGTTGGCAGTTTCTGATTGGCTAAGCTTATGTTTAGTTTTTTTATTTACACTGAGTTGGACTTTGGTTTGCCTGTGTTGGAACCAAGGCACTGGAGCCCTCTCAGCCTACTTTCTTCCCAGTTAATGTTAACAGATTGGTAAGCAATCTTTGAGATCTTCTTCTCAATGTCACTTACTTTATATTCCCCATGACCTTATCAAATTGTATGACGTTACATATCAAATTGTATGCAGTGATTTGCTTTTTTAGAGCAAGTTTACCCATTGCTCTAAGAATGACTAAACAAATACTTCTGTCTCAATATAAACTGTACTAAAACTAAAACAGTGAATGCTTACAAGCTGACCACAAAATTTCATTTGGTCCCACCATCACCTTCCAACAAGGAAAAAAGGGCGCTTCAGTGGAGAACCATGTACTGGTTAGAATTCGAGCAGGCAACCCTGGGAGTTATATGACTCTGATTCCAGGGGGGCCCTGTGACCTTCATTGCCCTTGTGCTGTCTTTCAATTGTAATATGTAGAACAAAGGTAGCAAAGCAATAATTCTTGTTTATAGTAATACAAATAAATTCTGTCCAGTGAAGGGAACCTGCTCCAGCAATCTGCACTCTCAGAGGGAAAGATCGAGAAGGGGAGCAGAGAGGGAGGCTGTGTCCTACTCCCATGCACATTTCTTCCAGTATTTGTCATCCATAAATGGCTCTGCTTTTTGACATCTTTGGTCAGGTTGTAACATCTTTGTGATTTTTCAATGATGAAATAAAATCTTTGACATATGTTCATTTTATATATGTATAGGAATCATGCCTTTACCTTTTTAAAAAAAATTTATTTATTCTCTAACAGCACTATGATTTTTAAAAAATTCCAGATCCCGGTAATTGGAACTAATCAAATCCATTTTTTTTTCAGCTTTCATGTTATTTTCTTCTTACTGCAGTAGTCTGGTTGAAAACAATAAATGGCTAATTGGCCAAAAAGCTTTAATTTTAGTTAAGTTTTCATATTGTCTAAGTGATGAAAAAGTTTAAAACATCACCAAGTAGGTTTAGAAACTAAGATCTTTGTGTGTGTATGTGTGTGTGTGTGTGTGTGTCGGGAGTAAAAAGAAAAAGAAATTGATTACACACTAGGCACTAGATACTAAAAGTACTAACATAAGAGTAGGATGCGGATTGGGAATATTACAATGATCAAAATTCTAAAATATTCCATTTAGAGTATCAGAAAAGCAAAGTTAGATGAAAGCATGTATCATGAGAGAGAATGTAACACTATTATCTTTAAAGAAGTTATTTCCAACTCTATTAAAGATGATTTAGCTCTCTAAACATGTTCCAGTTTTCCTTCAATTTGTACTACAAGTTAATTTAATATTTAATTACTTTGACTAGTATGAATAAAAAGTAAAGGAGGCACTGGGCTCCTGCCACACTTAGTAATATCCTCAGACAGGTGAGCTCACTTGACAAACTGAAAATGTATTATGTGTAAGGCATCATGCTGAATATTATGATTGCTGATCTAAACTTCATTTCCATCTCCACAGTGCCAGCCCACTGATACCTGGCAGGGCATCGGAGACCCTGCTCCTGGCTGAGCTGAAGGAACGCACTCAGCAGCTTCCAAATCACAACCTCCTCATCCACAATGAGGACAAGTCCTACCAATCAGGTGGTTATTTAGAAGATAAAAATATGTACCATATACAAAAAATTGTGAAATTTGGTTCATGTTTTATTTTTTTAGCAATGCTCTGTGTCGAACCCAGGGCCTTGCACATGCTTGTCTTGCACTCTACCACTGGACCACATCCCAGGTCCACATTTTAATTATTATTCTACCAAACTATAAACACATTCATTTTAGAAACTTGTGAATATCTAGAGGAAGATTTTGAACCTATCCTGGGATTGAATTATTAACAACCAAATATTTTCCATATGTTGTTGAATTTAATGATCATAATAATCTTATGATTTAAGTAAACTAAAACCAAATTATATAGGTGATTAAATGAGGATCAGGAAAATTAAATCACCTCCAAGTTCATACCAGTTAACAAGTGGCAGGATCAGCATTTGAACTGGGGCTTGACTGGTTCCAAATGCCCTTCCACTGCTCTGTGTTTTCGCTCACTATAGTGGGTGATTTTTAGGTGGTCAACTGAAGAAGTCAACATTCCTCAGATAATCATTCTCCCATTGAGGACCAACTCTATTCCAGATCCTTTATGGAGAATCAGCAATGACAACTAGTTAATCCTTATAAAAACTAGCTAACTAGGACTTTGGATCTGGTTGATTTGGCAGCAAACAGTCTCCATAAACCAGAGCTCCTTCATGCCATGGACAGTTTTTCAGTGTTCAAACACATACAGGGTCCTAAGAAATGTTCCTCCTTAGGCGAAAGTTTCCTGAGGTAGTCGAGGTAGCCATGTTGCCAGATCTGCTAGTCCATTCAGCTGCAAAATACTGAACTGCACTAAAGGTTTTGGAATTTATTGAGTAAATATTTTAAATAGTTCTTCCAACAGTGAGCTAATCTTGAATAAATAATGCCTGAGATATAATGCCTGTAAGAAATAACCTTTTGAAGCTAAAAGAAGAGCTCTAAAAAATAAACCATGGATATTTCAAGTGCTATCATAGAGTCCCAAGGAAGGACAAAATTATGACTCTACCAGTGTTCTTCGTTTCAAGAGTTCATGTTCTACTGAAGAAGTCCTCACTTTTGCTGTACACTCTGGTATATGTCACTCAGGAGGCTTAGGCGGGTGAATCACAACTTCAAGTTTAGCTTGGGCAACTTAGCAAGACCCTCTCTCAAAATAAAAAATGGGGATGTAGCTCAGTGGTAGAGCAGCTGAGTATTACACACAAACACACAAAAGTGCTCGTTTTGATTATCTGTCCATGTGGTGATGTCAAGACATCAGCTCCTTTCTGTGAACCTGTCCCTAAAGAGAGAAAGGCTGTCCAGAACTAGGAGTCATCAGAACTTGCCTTATATCCACTGAGATTTAAATTAATCTTTTGGGAAAATAAATCAGTAAATCGTCTGCAAATCTCTGTGTATAAAGAAAAGAGTGTAAGATAAGGACAGACAGAGGGACCAATCCCTGAGCAACTGGCACCTATAGTTGAGGTTGAAAAATAGGAGAAATATTCAGGAAAGGAGTCTGGGAAGGAGCAGAGAAGTCAGTGTAAACCCACAGGAGTGGGTGATGATGGAAGCCATAAGAATCTGTTTTGTTTTGTTTTGTTTTGTTTTTCAGAAAAGTATAGCTTATGGGTAGAGTAGTAAGTCATACCCAGCCAGGTGAAATGAAAGCACAAGAGCATGGATGTCTCTCAACAAAGGTCACAGTGACCTTAAGAGAGTCATTTTGTTGGAAACAGGGGGATGGAAGCCAGATGGAGGGTGTGGAGGGACAAACGGGATGTGAGGAAACAAAAGCAGTGAACACAAAGAACTTTCTGGTTAGTTGGACTGTGAAAGGTAGGACAAGCATAGGAAAGTTGACAAACATAGGAAGGGGCGTGGGGCCAAGGTTTTGTCTTTAAATGGGAAAGATTAGAGCATATTTAAATGCTGATGGGATGAATCAAAACTGAACATTTACAGCAGGAGGAAACAATGAATAGGGTGAATTTTTTTAAAGGTGAGAAAAGGTGGGATCCTGAGCATGTGCAGAGACACAGGGCACTGATGAGAAAAGCGACATGCCTGGGAACAAGGAAGGGCTTGGGGCAGAGGTCAGTATGTCTGATGCTGGTAGAAGGAAAGGAAGAATTTATTCTTGTGGCTTCAGATTTTTGAAATCAGGAAAAGTAGATGCTAAGTTTACCTGTTGATATTGTAAGAACTAGAAGAGAAGTGACAGTATTCTTTTTTTTTAATGCTTTATTATTGATTTTCCTGAGTATGTGTAGATTTCAAAAATTAACTATGCTGCTTAATAACTTTCGTTGGTGATGGTTTGATGGGACTTTTGTATTCTTTTTTTGCAAATGAACTAAATCCTGAACTGGGAAGACTGGAAACTGTATTTGAAATAGCTTGTTTCTATTTCAAAGTAGATTTGCTAGCATGTTTAACTTCCAAGTCTAAAAATCAGACAGGAATCTTCAAAGTAAAGCAAAGAACATGGATAATGGACAGGCAACAGAAAAAAAGTACATAAATATATAGGTGTATATACATATACTTAAAATGTATAAATATATATAAATCATACATCTATAGAGAGAGAGTTGAATGAACCGAGGAACAAATCTAGCACATATGTACTACATAATAACGTGTCTTTAAGTGATATTGAGTATCACAATTAAGGAAACAATACACATTGTGCATAGCAGAATTAGATTTTTCAAAGGACTTAATTTATAAGGAACTGCCCTTATTTTTGAAGCCTGGGAAACTCACAAAAAAAACATACCACTCCTTAGATGTAATTAATTTCACACAGGATTTTCTGAAAATAACTAAATGAAAACCAAGTTGTGGCTTACACCGAACAAGCTTTAAGTTAAAATAATGAGAGGCAATCAGCCATGAAAGACAAAAATGTCACACTCAAAACTGTCCTGTCAGTGACGTGTTGTTAGAAGTATCGATCTACACATCAGCTGGGCTCTCCCACTCAGTTGAATTCTCAAGAGGTCCAGACTAGAATCATCATTTTGCATACTGTGGAAATCCAAAGTTTCTCATACTTGGAGAACAACCTTCTTAAGGTCCAATCTGTTTCTGGGTTTTAACTCTGGGCTGATGTCTCTGTTTAACATCCAGCCCACCAGGGTATGAAAATCATCTTTTTTCAAGCCAGTCTGTGTCTGCATTGGTGAATGTGATGTGCTGTAGGACTTGGTGAGGGATGAACAGCAGAGAAATGCCTCTCGTTGTAGGATGCAGACAGTTTCCAGTGAGTCTTCAACAGTTCTCCCAGCAAACCCTTCAGCCACTCTATCCCCCATGGCTGCTGCTTTCATCCCTATCAACCAGCATATCATAATTTCTTTTTCATAAACCCTGCTCTCCTTTCTCTCTTCTTGACTTCCCTCTCTTCTACATACCTCCTTCTCAGAAATACAAGAAATTCCTTTATCAAAAAGAACATTTGAACCATTCCCTTTTGTGGCTTTGGCTTTCCTGAACAATATATCTCACTGTGGTTAATCAAGGCATTTCATCAAACCAAGGTAGTTTCCTTCTCCCAAAGAAATTCTAGCACAAATCGCTATGAAAACAAATTCAATACCTCCATTACACAAGTACTTCAAAAGGATAACTTCATCACAAATTGCTACAAAAGCCCACGCCATGTATGTAACTGTAGTAGACAATGTTACGTGCAATTACTGAGTCTTTCATAGACTAGGTAATTCCTACAAGAGAATTTTTCTATTCTAAGAAATTCTCAACAAGACTGGCAGTTACATACAAGAAAGCTTTCAAGAAATAAATAAGGAACACTTGAGAAAATTCTGTGCATTGTGGGTGGGCAAACCTCCATACAGTCGCCAGGGCATTCTCTCCCTTCAGACCTCCTCTGTCAGCTCAGTGGAGCATCAGGAGCAAATAGCTGTCAGCTGAACTCCCCCCACATCACGGGCTGAGTGGGGACCGTGGCTGAGTGCCCACCTTCCTGTTGGTAGTGAGTTCTTCATGCCACTGGATCCTGTTTACCTCAGGTTTCCCAGCAGTGAAACCTCCTGACTCATTCCACATCCTCCTTAGCTTTGCTACAGAGCTCTCATTCAGGGATTTCCCTCCATTATTGGCAATTCTCCTCAGCTTTCCACCGTATTGGATTTTTGCTTCTCTGCATCCCAACTCTTCCTAATGCTGCTCGTAGTTCTTTTTGAATGCCACTCACAGTCTACTTTTTTAATTTTTTAAGTTTTTTTTATTTGTTCTAATTAGTTGAATTTTTTATTAGCTGTAACTAGTTGTACATGACAATAGAATGCACTTTGATATATCGTATATAATGGAGTATAATTTCTTGTTCTTCTGGTTCTACATGATGTAGAATCCCACTGGTCATATAGCTATATATGTACATAGGGAAATAATGTCTGATTCATTCCACTATCCTTCCTATCTCCATACTCCCTCCCTTCCCTTCACTCACCTCTATCTAATCTAAAGTAACTCTATTCTTTCCTAGACCCCACCCCGCATTGTGAATTAGCATCTGCATATCACAGAAAACATGTGGCTTTTGGTTTTTTGGGATTGACTTATTTTACTTAGCATGATATTCTCTAACTCCAATCTTTTACTGGAAAATGCCATCATTTCATTATTTTTTAAGGCTGAGTAATATTCCATCATATATATATATATATATATATATATATATATATATCACATTTTCTTTATCCATTCATCTGTTGAAGGGCACCTAGGTTGGTTACATAGTTTAGCTATTGGGAATTGAGCTGCTATAAACATTAATTTGGCTGCATCACTGTAATATGCTGATTTTAAGTCCTTTGAGTGGAAACTGAGAAGTGGGATAACTGGGTCAAATGGTGGTTCCATTCCAAGTTTTCTGAGGAATCTCCATAGTGCTTTCCACAATGGTTGCACCAACTTGCATTCCCACTGGCAGTGTAAGAGTGTACCTTTTTTCCCACATCCTTGCTAATTATTGTTGTTTGTACTCTCAATAATTGCCATTTTGACTGCAGTGAGATAAAATCTTAGAGTAGTTCATTTGCATTCCTCTAATTGCTAAAGATGTTGAACATTTTTTCATATATTTGTTGATTAATTGTATTTAATCTTCTGTGAAGTGTCTGTTCAGTTCCTTAGCCCATTTATTGATTGGATTATTTGTTTTTTTAGTTCTCTTTGAGTTCTTTATGTATCCTGGAGATTAATGCTCTATCTCAGGTGTATGTGGTAAAGATTTTCTCCCATTCTGTAGGCTCTCTCTTCACCTTATTGATAGTTTCCTTTGCTGAGAAGCTTCTTAGTTTGAATCCATCCCATTTGTTGATTCTTGATTTTACTTCTTGTGTTTTAGGAATTTTGTTAAGGAAGTCAGGTCCTAAGCTGACATGGTGAAGATTTAGGCCTACTTTTTCTTCTAAGAGGCACAGGGTCTCTGGTCTAGAGCCTAAGTCTTTAATCCATTTTGAGTTGAGTTTCATGCAGGGTGAGAGATAGGGGTTTAATTTCATTTTGTAATGTGGATTTACAATTTTCCCAGCACATTTATTGAATAGGTCATCTTCAGTGAATGTTTTTGATACCTTTATCTAGTATGAAATAACTGTATTTATGTGGATTTGTCTCTGTGTCCTCTATTCTGTACCATTGGTCTCCATGTCTGTTTTGGTGCCAATACCATGCTGTTTTTGTTACTATGGCTCTGTCATATAGTTGAAGGTCTGGTATTGTGATGCCTCCTGCTTCACTTTTCTGCTAAGGATCACTTTGGCTATTCTGGGTTTTTTATTTTTCCAGATGAATTTCATGATTCCTTTTTCTAGTTCTGTGAAGAATGGTGTTGGGATTTTGATTGGAATTGCATTAAATCTATACAATGCTTTTGGTAGGATGGCCATTTTGACGATATTAATTCTGCCTATCCAGGAGCTTGGAAGTTCTTTTCATCTTCTAAGTCCTAATTCAACTTCTTTCTTTAGTGTTCTGTAGTTTTCATTGTAGAGGTCTTTCACCTCTTTTTTTAGATTGATTCCCAA
The DNA here is from genome assembly GCA_020662805.1 of Glaucomys volans. NCBI lineage: Eukaryota > Metazoa > Chordata > Mammalia > Rodentia > Sciuridae > Glaucomys > Glaucomys volans. The sequence continues at coordinate 979,410 of JAJEJO010002691.1, forward strand.
GTATTTTATTTTTTTGAAGCTATTGTGCATGGGGTGGTTTTCCTAATTTCTCTTTCAGTAGTTCGTCACTAGTGTATAGGAATGCTTTTGATTTATGGGTGTTGATTTCATAACCTGCTACTTTGCTGAATTCATTTATTAGTTATAAAAGTTTGCTGGTGGAGTTTTTCGGCTCTTCTAAATATAGAATCATATCATCAGCAAATAGTGATAGTTTGAGTTCTTTTTCTATTGGTATCCCTTTAATTTCTTTCTCCTGTCTAATTGCTCTACCCAGAATTTCAAGGACAATGTTGAATGAAGTGGTGATAGAAAGCATCGTAGTCTTGTTCTAGACTATTCTAGAGAATGCTTTCAATTTTTCTTCATTTCAAATCATGTTGGCCTTGGGTTCAGCATATATAGCTTTTACAATGTTGAGGTATGTTCTATTATCCCTTGTTTTTCTAGGTTTTGAACATGAAGGGGTGCTGCATTTTGTCAAATGCTTTTCCTGCATCTATTTAGATGATCATATGATTCTTATATTTAAGTCTACTGATGTGATGAATTTCATTTATTGATTTCTGTATTTAACCAACTTTGCATCCCTCGGATGAACCTACTTGATCGTGGTGCGCTCTCTTTTTAATATGTTTTTGTATGTGATTTGCCAGAATTTTATTAAGAATTTTTGCAACTATGTTCATCATGGATATTGGTTTGAAGTTTTCTTTCCTTGATGTGTCCTTTTCAGGTTTTGGTATCAGGATAATAGTAGCTTCATAGAATGAGTTTGGAAGAGTTCATTCCTTTTCTATTTCGTGGAATACTTTGAAGAGTATTGGTGTTAATTCTTCTTTGAACGTCTTGTAGAACTTGGCTGAGAATCCATTTGGTCCTGGGCTTTTCTTGATTGGTATGGCATTTTCTGTTTCATTACTTGTAACTGATCTGTTTAAATCATGTATGACCTCTTGATTTGGTTTGGGTAGGTCATTATATCTCTAGAAATTTGTTGGTATCTTTAAGGTTTTCTATTTTATTGGAGTATAAATTTTCAAAATAGTTTCTAATTATCTTCTGTATTTCAGTAGTGTCCATTGTGATATTTCCTTTTTCATAATGTATTTTAGTAATTTGAGTTTTTTCTTTTTCTCTTTGTTAGCATGGGTAGGGGTTTATCAATTTTATTTATTTATTTTTTTCAAAGAGCCAACATTTTTGTCAATTTTGTCAATTTTTTCTTTTGTTTCAGTTTCATTTATTTCAGCTCTGATTTTAATTATTTCCTGTCTTCTACTGGTTTTGGTGTTGATTTGTTCTTTTTCTAGGACTTTGAGTTGTAATGCTAAGTCATTTATTTGTTGACTTTTTATCCTTTTACTGAATTAGCTTAATGCAATGAGCTTTGCTCTTAGCACTGCCTTTATGGTGTCCTAGGGATTTTGATATATTGTGTCACTATTCTCATTCATCTCTGATTTCTTCTGTTATCCATTCATCATTTAATAGCTTATTATTTAGTCTCTAGGTGTTAAAGTAGCTTCTATTTTTTATTTTACCATTGATTTCTAATTTTATTCCATTATGATCTGATGGATGCAGGGTATGAGCTCTATTTTTTTGTGTTTGCTAAGAGTAGCTTTATGGCATAAGACATAGTCTATTTTAGAGAAGGATCCATGTACTGCTGAGAATAAGGTGTATTCACTTATTGATGGATGAAGTACTCATATATGTCTGTTAAGTCTAAATTATTGATTGTATTATTTATATCTAGAGTTTCTTTGTTTAGTTTTTGTTTGGAATATCTGTCCACTGGTGAGAGAGGTGTGTTAAAGTCACCCAATATTATTGTGCTGTGGTCTATTTGATTCTTGAAGTTGAGAAGAGTTTGTTTGACATAGAGGCTCCATTGTTTGGGGCATATTTATGATTGTTATATCTTTTTTATGCAGAATTCCCTTAAGCAGTGTGAAATGTCCTTCTTTGCCCCTGCTGATGAATTTTGGCTTGAAGTCCACTTTATCTGATATGAGGATAGAAACCCCTGCTTGTTTACGTGGTCCATGTGAGTGATATGTTTTTTCCCATCCTTTCACCTTCAGTCTGTGGAGGTCTTTGCCTATGAGATGAGTCTCTTGGAGACAGCATATTGTTGGGTTTTGTTTTTTAATTCGATCTGCCAGTTCATGTCTTTTGATTGATGAGTTTAGGCCATTAATATTCAAGTTTATTATGGAGATATGATTTGTATTCCTGATCATTTTGGTTTATTTTTGTTTATTAACTTGACTTGGTTTCTCCATTGATCATCTTTTCCTTTAGTTGTTCCTCTCTTTGCTGGTCTTCATTTTTTTTTTTTTCTCATTTCAACCTCAGGAAATATTCTGTTGAGAATTTTCTGTAGTTCAGGATTTCTAGTTGTTAATTCTTTTAACTTTTCTTTATCATGGAATGTTTTTATTTCATCTTTGAATCTGAAACTTAATTTTGCTGGATATAAAATTCTTAGTTGGCATCCATTTTCTTTCGAAGCTTGAAATATATTATTCCAAGGTCTCCTAGCTTTGAGGTTCTGGGTTGAGAAATCAGTTGAGATCCAAATTGCTTTCCCCCTATATGTAATTTGATTTTTTTTCCTCTCATGCCTTTAAGATTTTATCTTTGTTCTCTGTGTTAGTCATTCTCATTATAATGTGTCTTGGTGTGGGTCTGCTGTAATTTTGTACATTTGGGGGTTCTGTAAGCCTCTCATATTTGATTTTGCATTTCATCTTTTAGGTTTGGTGAATTTCTGATAGTATGTCATTGAAAAGATTGTGAATTCCTTTGGTTTTCATCTCCATTCCTTTATCTATTCCAATAACTCTTAAATGTGGTCTTTTCATGTTATCTTATAATACTTGGATGTTCTGCTCATAGTTTCTTACCATCTTCTCTGCATAGTCAACTCTATTTTCAAGATTATATATTTTGTCTTCATTGCCTGAGGTTCTGTCTTCCAAGTGGTCTAGTCTGTTGTTGATGCTTTCTGTTGAATTTAAAATTTGGTTTATTGATTCCTTCATTTCAAGGATTTCTGCTTGTTTTTTTTTTCACAATCTCTAACTCTTTATTGAAGTGATCTTTCACTTCTTGTGTTTTTTCTTTGATTTCACTCCTTATACTATCCTTTACTTCACAGATCAGTTTAACTACATACATTATAAACTCCTTCTCTGACATTTTCTGTAATTGGAGCATCTTGATTTGTTCTAGGTGCTTTATTCCCTTGTTTTTTTCATATTGTTTGTGTGTTTTCCCATCTAGCAGTATGGAGCTAATGTAGCACAAATTCTACCCTGCAGACCTATAGTGTCCCTGAGGGTTTCCAGCACCTCACCTTCAAAGGGGAGACCAATATCAACAGCACCCAATGTAAACAATACCCAATTCCAAGTCAACTAGATCCTATCAAGACTGCCACAGTTTTCTTGCAACAGAAATGATGAGTTCAATTACTGTCCAAACAATACACAGAAAATTTTCTAAAAGGGTTCAGAATTCCAAGTGTTGGACAGAGAGAGAACAGAAGTGATGCAGGCCATGATATTCATGAGGGAGTAAGAGAGAAGCCAGAAGCAAAAGTCTATAGTAAGGGAGTAAGGTCATAGCTCAGTGGTAGAATACTTGCCTCACCTGTGTGAAGCACTGGGTTTGATTCTCAGTATCATATTAAAGAAAGAAAGAGCTTTAAACAAAAGTCTATGTAAGAGTGGAAGAAAAATTGACAGAGACTGACTGTTAGCAGGAGAAAAGAAAAAAATCAGGAAAACTGACAAGCCAGAGGACACATATATACAACAGAAAACTTAAAATATAAGACTACACATCAAAACTGCAAAATATCATCCATATACCACAGTCTTCAACAAACTGATATATGAAAACTACCTGGTCCCAAAAATAGCAGAAATACTAGAGAAGAGAAAAAAATTATTTTAAAACAAAAACAATACAAACCAAAAAAGGAAAACTGAACAACTGTTTGCTTCGGAGTTCAAAGTTTTTTCAGTCCTGTCTCTGATTCTTCACGGGATTGCCAGGTCCACACCAGCCCATGCAGGCCCAGTCACTATCCCATGAATATGGGTTTCAGATACCCCAGGCTTGGCCACATTGCATTCCCAAAGTCTCAGTGCTGTTCCAATTTGCAGAGAGATCACTAGGGATATGCTCACATAAAGGAGCAATCCTGAAAAGAAGCTGCGAGATGGTGGTCACCAGTATTCCCAACAGGAAGAGTTTTAGATTTTTATTTTCTTGTCTTGGATCATGGACATTCAATGGATCATTTTAATCTAGAAACTTATGTTCTTTGGTTCTAGGAGTTTTGGTTTCATGTGTGGTATTTCCTGCCTATTTTCCTCTCTGTTTTGCTTTTGGGACTCTTATTAGTCAGCTGCAGGACCTTTTAGAAGGCTAAATCTGTTTTAACTTTCTTCTCCCATTTCCCACTTATTTTTCATCCATTTTTAGATTCTTGACCTTTCCATCCAGCCCTCCTATGAGTTCCAACCCTCTCTTGGTTCTCTGATGTTTTAGTATCTAAGAGCTCATTCCTGCACTTTGGTTATTCACTCCTGAATCACTTTATGTTCTTGTTTTGTTGATGCAGTATCTTCTATCTCTTTGAGGAGAATATTAAAAATTTTTTGAAATTTCTTGATTCTTCTTGTATTTTCTTCTTTTTATCAGTTTTGCCTCTGTAGCACAAATTAGGCTACCAATTTTCTCATTATTGTGTAGGGAGAAATTTAACATTTCTGGAGTGAAATTCTAGCATTCTGCTAGTAGGAGGATAGAAACCCATTGGACTGAAGGTTGGAGAAGATGCAGAAACCTGTTTCATAGCCAGATTTTCAACTGGTAATTCAGGGATCCAGTTCCCGAGTCCTTCCAGAACTTAGAGACATAAACCTTTCTTTTTGCCTACTTGCCCTTAACACTACAGTATTCACCTCTGCCTTTTTCTAGAGTGGTTAAGTCAGTTATCCTTGTCCATTTGTTTTCCATTATTCAAGGACTTGTTCAAATCTCGTTTTTGTCTTCCTTTCAGTTTTTGTGGTCTCCAGGATTGATTCCTTTTTTAAAGAAACCTCCATTACTGTCTTTTTTAATGGTATTATGAAAGGGGTCCAAAGTAACCTCTTATATTCAATATACCTTGTTAATCAGACACATAATTCTCTCTTCAATCCTATTTGACTACCATTTTTATTACGCTAGTGAAATTACTCCTGTCAAGGTCACAACCAAATTCCTTATTGCAAATACATTGAAAATTACCTTAATCTCATTCTTTCTGATTTTTTGGCTTTTAATCAAGAAATCATCTATGAAACTCTCCCTTTTTCTGATGTTAAATAATAACAAATTCTGCTTGTTTTTCTCTAACTTCATCACAATTATCAGTCTTCAGTGCTAGATCTTCTTCGTCATCTCCTAAATGATCAAATATATATATATATATATATATATATATATATATGAATACACAAAAAGATTTCTTATAAATAACAGACATATAAGTATGAAGGCAGAGAAATCCCAAGCTGATAAGCTGCAAACTCAGGTGATGTTGTTGTAATCTAGTACTGGCAGGCTCAAAACTCAGAAAGAGCCAATGTTTCAATTTGAGTCCAAAGGCAGGAAAACACCAATTTCCCAGCTCCGTCAGGCAAGGAGTTACCTCTCACTTCACTTCTATTTAGACCTTAGGAACACAATATGATCTTCTTATTGCCAATCAACAGAAAAATGGTTAAAGAATACTTGGTAAATATACACAATGGATTATTATTCAGTCATAAAGAATGAAATCCTGCCATTTGCAGAAAAATGAATGGAAGCATAGATCATCATGTTAAATGAAATAAATCAGATACAGAAAGATATCAGATGATTTCTGTCATATGCAGAAACTAAACACATCCCCGCCTTCAACAACAACAAGAAGAAAAAGATTACCTGAAAGTAGGAGAGGAATTAATATGACAGGGAAGGAGGCTGGGGGAAGAGAGAAAGAGAAAAGGAGTGGAGAGAGCAGAACGGTGGATGGACTTAATGCATGACGTGTGCATGTGTGGAAATACCATAGTGAATCCTGTTAATTTGTATAATTAATATGTGTTAATAATTATTATAGAAAAGAAAATTGTGATAAAAAAATAGAAAAAAAAACTCTCACAGAAACACTGAACTGTCTTATCAAATATCTTGGCACTCCATAGCCCAATTTGACTAATAAAATTAACCATCACAATTAGGTAATCAAAAAATATCAGTCATATTAGACAAACATAAAAAAGAGAACATGAACTTTTAATTTTTTTTCAAATATGTAAATGCTTAAAGACTCATTTGCCAGTCTCTTGTAGTAGACTCCAAAGATTTTTCTCTAAGTATGAATCTGGGGGTTGAAGTGCTAGCTGGTCTTGGCCACAAAACTACACTAATTCCTCTTCTACATTTTCCAGTGTCTGTTTCTTAAGTGAAGAAAAAAAAAAAAAAGAACTAAAGGCAATTACAATATACTTTGAAAAATTTCCTAAGATTTGAAGTTGTTTTTCCAATACATTTATATATTTTTTTTTTAATTTACTTATTGATTCATTGAACACAAATGGAGTACAGCTATTGTTTCACTGGTTGTACACAAAGTAGAGTCACACCATCTGTGCGTTCATGCATGTACACAGGGCAATGGTATCTGTCACACATTCTGTTATTATTTTTACCCCCCACCCGCCCCCACCCCTCCCTTCCCTCTATGCTATCTATCCTTCCTCCATTCTTGCCACCCTTCCCCCCCACATTATGCATCATCATTCATTTATCAGAGAGACCATTCGGCTTTTGGATTTTTGGGATTGGCTGATCTCACTTAGCATAACAGTCTCCAACATCATCCATTTACCTACAAATGCCATAATTTTATTCTTCTTTATGGCTGAGTAATATTCCATTGTGTATATATACCACAGTTTCTTTATCCATTCATCTACTGAAGGGCATCTAGGTTGATTCCATAATCTAGCTATTGTGAATTGAGCAGCTATGAACATTGATGTGGCTGCATCACTGAGGCAATCTGATTTTAAGTCCTTTGGGTATAAGCCAAGGAGTGGGATAGCAGGGTCAAATGGTGGATCCATTCCAAGTTTTCTAAGGAATCTCCACACTGCTTTCCAGAGTGGCTGCACCAACTTGCACTCCCACCAGCAATGTATGAGTGTACCCTTTTCCCCACATCCTCGCCAACACCTGTTGTTGCCTGTGTTCTTAATAAAAGACATTCTAATTGGGGTAAGATGAAATCTTAAGGTGGTTTTGATTTGAATTTCTCTTATAACGAGTGATGTTGAACATTTTTTCATAAATCTGTTGATTGCTTGTAGATCTTCCTCTGTAAATTGTCTGTTCATTTCCTTGGCCCATTTATTGATTGGGTTATTGGTGTTCTTGGTGTAAAGATTTTTGAGTACTTTGTAGATTCTGGAGATTAGCGCTCTGTCTGAAGTGTGTGTGGCAAAGATTTTCTCCCACTCTGAAGGCTCTCTCTTCACATTGCTGATTGTTTCCTTTGCTGAGAAGAAGCTTTTTAGTTTGACTCTATCCCAATCATTTATTCGTGCTTTTATTTCTTGCGCTTTGGGAGTCATGTTAAGGAAATCTGGTCCTAGGCCAACATGATGAAGATTTGGACCTATTTTCTCTTCTATTAGGTGTAGAGTCTCTGGTCTGATTTCTAGGTCCTTGATCCACTTTGAGTTGAGTTTTGTACAGGGTGAGAGATATGGGTTTAGTTTCATTTTGCTGCATATGGATTTCCAGTTTTCCCAGCACCATTTGTTGAAGAGGCTGTCTTTTCTCCATTGCATGTTTTTGCCTCCTTTGTCAAGTATGAGATACCTGTACTTATTTGGGTTTGTCTCTGTGTCCTCTATTCTGTACCATTGATCTACCTGTCTATTTTGGTACCAATACCACGCTGTTTTTGTCACTATTGCTCTGTAGTATAGTTGGAGGTCTGGTATTGTGAAACCCCCTGCTTCGCTCTTCTTGCTAAGGATTGCTTTAGCAATTCTGGGTCTCTTATTCCTCCAAATGAATTTCATGATTGCTTGCTCTATTTCTATGAGGTCCATCACTGGAATTTTAATTGGAATGGCATTGAATTTGTATAGCATTTTTGGAAGTATGGCCATTTTGACAATATTAATTCTGCCTATCCAAGAACATGGGAGATCCTTCCATCTTCTCAGATGCTCTTTAACTTCTTTCTTTAGCGTTCTGTAGTTCTCAGTGTAGAGGTCTTTCACATCTTTTGTTAGATTGATTCCCAAGTATTTTATTTTTTTTGAGGTTAGTGTGAATGGGGTAGTTTTCCTAATTTCTCTCTCAGAGGATGCATCACTTACAAATAAAAATGCATTAGATTTATGAGCATTAATTTTATATCCTGCTACTTTGCTAAATTCATTAATGAGTTCAAGTAGTTTTCTGGTGGAATTCTTAGGATCTTCTAGATAGAGAATCATGTCATCAGCAAATAGGCATAGTTTGATCTCTTCTTTTCCTATTCTTATTCCTCTAATTTCTTAGGTCTGTCTAATTGCTC
>JAJEJO010002691.1:988156-1000193 GCA_020662805.1 Glaucomys volans
ATAGAGAATCATGTCATCAGCAAATAGGGATAGTTTGATCTCTTCTTTTCCTATTCGTATTCCTCTAATTTCTTTGGTCTGTCTAATTGCTCTGGCTAGAGTTTCAAGAACAATGTTGAATAGTAGTGGCGAAAGAGGGCATCCCTGCCTTGTTCCAGTTCTCAGGGGGAATGCTTTCAATTTTTCTCCATTTAGAATGATGTTAGCTGTGGGTTTGGCATAAATGGCCTTTACAATGTTAAGGAATGTCCCCACTATCCCTATTTTTTCTAGTGTTTTGAGCATGAAGGGGTGCTGTATTTTATCAAATGCTTTCTCTGCGTCTATTGAAATAATCATGTGGTTCTTGACCTTAAGTCTGTTGATGTGGTGAATTACATTGATTGATTTCCGAATGTTGAACCAACCTTGCATCCCTGGGATGAAACCACTTGATCATGGTGCACTATCTTTTTAATATGCTTTTGTATGCGATTCGCTAAAATTTTGTTACAAATTTTTGCATCTATGTTCATTAGAGATATGGGTCTGAAATTTTCTTTCCTCGATGTGTCCTTCTCTGGTTTTGGTATCAGGGTGATATTAGCTTCATAGAATGAGTTTGGAAGGGTTCCCTCCTCCTCTATTTCATGAAATACTTTGAGGAGTATTGGAATGAGCTCTTCTTGGAAGGTCTTGTAGAACTCGGCTGTGAATCCATCTGGTCCTGGACTTTTCTTTGTTGGTAGGCTTTTGATGACTTCCTCTATTTCATTGCTTGAAATTGATCTATTTAAGTTGTGTATGTCCTCCAGATTCAGTTTGGGTGGCTCATATGCCTCTAGGAACCTGTTGATGTCTTCTAGGTTTTCTATTTTGTTGGAGTATAAATTTTCAAAGTTGCTTCTTATTATGTGTTGTATTTCAATTGTGTCTGTTGTAATATTTCCATTTCCATCCCAAATTTTAGTAATTTGGAGTTTCTCTCTCCTTCTCTTTGTTTGCGTGGCTAAGGGTTTATCAATTTTGTTTATTTTTTCAAAGAACCAACTTTTTGTTTTGTCAATTTTTTGAATTGTTTCTTTTGTTTCAATTTCGTTGATTTCAGCTCTGATTTTGATTATTTCCTGTCTTCTACTACTTTTGGTGATGATCTGTTCCTCTTTTTCTAGGGCTTTGAGCTGTAATGTGAGGTCATTGATTTGTTGACTTTTCATTCTTTTATTAAATGCACTCTCTGCAATGAACTTTCCTCTTAGCACTGCTTTCATAGTATCCCAGAGATTTCGATATGTTGTATCTTTATTCTCGTTGACCTCTAAGAATCTTTTAATTTCCCCCCTAATGTCTTCTGTTTTCCATGTATCATTCAATAGCATATTATTTAATCTCCAGGTCTTGGAGTAGTTTCTGTTTCTAACTTTCTCGTTGATATCTAATTTCATTCCATTATGATCTGATAGTATACAAGGTAGTATCTCTATGTTTTTGTATTTGTTAAGAGTAGCTTTGTGACATAACATATGGTCTATTTTAGAGAGGGAACCATGAGCTGCTGAGAAGAAAGTGTATTCGCTTTTTGATGGATGGAATATTCTATATATGTCTGTTAAGTCCAAATTAGAGATTGTGTCATTGCGTCCTATAGTTTCTTTGTTCAATTTTTGTTTGGAAGATCTGTCCAACGGTGAGAGAGGAGTGTTAAAATCTCCGAGTATTATTGTGTTTTGGTCTATTTGATTCCTGAAATTGAGAAGGATCCGATTGACATACATGGATGCACCATTGTTTGGTGCATAAATATTTATGATTGTTATGTCTTGCTAATTTATGCTTCCTTTAAGCAATATGAAATGTCCTTCTTTATCCCTTCTGACTAACTTTGGTTGAACTCTACTTCATCTGAAATGAGAATGGAAACCCCAGCTTTTTTACTCAGTCCGTTTGCATGGTATGCTTTTTCCCAACCTTTCACCTTTAATCTGTGGGCATGTTTTTCTATGAGATGAGTCTCTTGAAGGCAGCATATTGTTGGGTCTTTCTTTTTAATCCAGTCTGCCAGTCTATGTCTTTTGATTGATGAGTTTAGGCCATTTACATTCAGGGTTATTATTGAGATATGACTTGTATTTCCTGTCATTTTAGCTTTTTTAGGGTTTTTAGCTTAACTTTGTTTCTCCTTTGATTGACTCTTTCTTTAGGGTAGTTCCTCCCCATGATGACTGAGATTGTTATTTTTCGTTTCTTCCTCTTCGAATATTTTGTTGAGAATGTTCTGTAGAGCAGGCTTTCTCTTTGTGAATTCTTTAAGCTTTTGTTTATCATGGAAGGATTTTATTTCATCATCAAATCTGAAGGAAGGTTTTGCTGGGTATAAGATTCTTGGTTGGCATCTGTTTTCTTTCAGAGCTTGAAATATGTTGTTCCAGGCCCTTCTTGCTTTTAGGGTCTGGGCTGAGAAATCTGCTGATATACGTATCGGTTTCCCCCTGTAGGTAATCTGATTCTTTTCTCTCGCAGCCTTTAAAATTCTATCTTTTTTTGTATGTTAGGTGTTTTCATTATAATGTGCCTTGGTGTGGATCTGTTGTAATTCTGTGCATTTGGTGTCCTGTAAGCTTCTTGTAATTGATTTTCCATCTCATTCATCATATTAGGGAAATTTTCTGATAATATTTCCTTGAATAGGTTATTCATACCCTTGGTTTGTATCTCTGCGCCTTCCTCAATCCCGATTACTCTTAGATTTGGTCTTTTCATGATGTCCCATATTTCTTGGAGGGTTCGTTCATGATTCCTAACCATCTTCTCTGTTTGTTCGACTTTGTTTTCAAGATTAAATATTTTGTCTTCATTGTCTGAGGTTCTATCCTCCAAGTGATCTATTCTGTTAATTATGCTTTCTATTGAGTTTTTAACTTGGTTTATTGTTTCCTTCATTTCCTTGTTTCCTTCAAGAATTTCTGTTTGTTTTTTTTCTCAGAATTTCTATCTCTTCATTGAAGTGATTTTTTGCTTCCTGCAATTGCTCTATTAGCTGATTATTCATAGCCTGAATCTGCTCTCTCGTCACATCATTCTCTTCTCGGATCACTTTAATTATGAACATTCTGAACTCCCTTTCTGTCATTCCTTCTACCATGCTGTCTTTGGGTTCTCTTGATATATCATCTAGGTTTATTTGGGACACTTTCTTCCCGTGTTTTCTCATGGTGCTCATGTATCTTCCCTTCTGTTGCTTGAGGGTTGCTTGATCAAGCGGTGACCCAAGAAAGGTGCTGTCCCACTACCTCCAGGTTGGGAATGATCAATGCTTCTGGGCAGAGGCAGCCTAGTGTTGATAGACAATTAGATACAGCAAGGTGGTAGACTCCGGGCCTGGGTGTGGGCCTGGGCACTAGTTCAAGTTGGGGTGGTGTCACAGAACTGTGCTCAGTGATGGAGACACTGGGCTTGAGAGCCCAGGCTGACCTGAACTCCTCGCTGGGGGTTCAGGTGGTAGCAGGTGGTTCCTCTCTCCTGGGGACACTGTAAGCTGGCGCCAAAGGCCCTAAGCTCCCCGCCGGAGTCAGCAATCCCAGAGGCTCCCGGCCGGACCCCTCCAGATGCCACTGGAGGCCCCAGGAAGCTGGAGATGGGCCCTCTCCGCCAGGGAAGCTGCCAAAATGGCGTGGAGTAGTTCCAACTCCCCGCTGGAGTCAGCGATCCCAGAAGCTCCTGGCCAGACCTCTCCAGAAGTCGCGGCGAGGCCCCAGGTAGCCTGAGATGCTCGGTCTCCGCCTGGGAGGTTGCTGGCTGGTGCCGGAGCCGTGGCCAGTGACTCCAAAGCCGCTGCTGGGGACCCGCACTCACTTGTTGGCTGGCGCAGACCCAGGTCGGTGGCTCTGAAGCAGCTGCAGGGTCTGGCGCTCCTGGGTGGTAGCTGCCCGCGGCGGGGCCGAGCCCAGCCAGGCTGAGTTGGTTCTGGAGCGGCACTTGGGGACCCCTTATATGTGTTTTCAATATAAAATCTCGTTGAGAGCCATATTCCTGCTGTTTGAATCCCGAGCAAGTAGGAATCCACGGAGCAAGTAGGAATGCAGCCTTCCTCTAGCCCGCCCTCTTGAATCTCCTACATTTATATTTGATTTGATCTCATTTGGTCACCAGAGTATTGTGAAGTCTCTTGCTAGCTTGAGCACCAGAGCATTAATATCTTTTTAGGTATTCATGAATAAAGTAACTAATCTTTTCTTGACCAAAGTAGCTTTTTGAAGTACTTAATTTAGTATTTGTTAGGGGTGCCCAGGGTGGCTGGATGGGGGCAGGGCATCAGACAACCTGCCTATGTGCACAGAAACAATGTGGCCTGCACATGCCTGAAGAAGCAACCAATCAGGTGCTGACAAACAACCCCAACCAATCCCAGGAGGATATCCAGTTCTCAAGCTTCCCCTCCCCCACCCCGGGGTTATAAAAAATGCTGCCCATAGGGGCCGCGTGCTACTTCTCCACCCAGCACCCTGGTGGACCCCAACCTCGCCCTAGAGCCCTTCGGCAATAAAGTTTTCTTTTTGATTCACATCTGGCCTGTTCGTTCTCCGGTTACCATCCTCTGATCAGGTTACCCCAGTCTGATCTTAGAGTTTTCACAGGCATGTTTTTCTTTTAAGTCTTGTCATCTATCTGGCCAGGTCATGTGTAGTTGTCATATTATTACAATGACAGAATTTGGGATCACGCATGATGGAGTCCCGGGAAGCATCCAATTCAACTGATGTGAGCACAGTGCATGTACAGAACAGAGTGCTGCAGGGAAGCCCGGTTTGCTGTGGGCAGGAACTAGTATCATTCAGGGAGAGAAGGGAGAGAGCCAATTAGCGGAGTCAGCTCATGGAGGCTGGCTTGGAAAGTCGTTCCCAGTGTGAATGTGCTAGAGAATACTAAACATTAACATCTGTTTGTATCAATTTATTCAGGAGTCCCCAAAGGACAAAGACTATCATGAAAATCAAAATAAACAAGAAGAGGAAGAGGAGCCACTTCCAGAATTTTCTAGATTCCCTTTGGTTATATTTGTCACTTCCTCTTTTCATGATTGCCATTACGTATGCAATTAAAATTTTAATTCTCACTCATCTCCCTAAGACATGCCTTGTTTATCACAAGAATAAAAAATCACATACTGTTTTATTAAAGTGCCAATTTTTATTCTAACAGACAAAAAAAAAGTAAAATGCTGCTGTGTTACATTTAGATGATAACAGAATTTGTGCCACACGATGAAAACAACTCATAAATGAGCCATTTAGTTAATAACATCACACCAAGTCAAGTCACAATTTTCACTTTTCTGTAACAATAAAATGCAATTTTATATTTCCATGAAATGAGATGACACCATAGTTTTTTTAAACTTTCGTTAATGACCTCCATGACATACATATTTGTAAATGTGACAAAAGACTAAAAAGTTAAACTTCAGATGAAAAAAAAAGACTAATTGTTTTATTTGTAGATAGTTAAAAAGATAATAATGCTCTGGTTCTCAAGCTATCAGAAATTTCATTAAATATCTGGTGGTCATGTAGTAACGTTAGCTCAGGGTCATTTGTCACATTTTCCTTTTGAAGTTATAGTACATTGGAGACCAAACAGTGTGCGGTTTGTGAGGGGTCTCCAGGTTCAGCTACCGGATCTGAGTCTCAGGTCCACCTCCTCCAACCTCAATAAATGTTGGCCGTTATTTATTTAAGTTTAGACTTGTCCAATAGCAGATCCTTGGAAATGTTGCCAGAATAATCCATTGATAAAGTAAATCCGAGTGCATTACTTGCTCTAGTAAGGAAGAATATTACTTTGAAAATGAATTAGAATTTTGGAGGGAAGGGAGCAAAATTGTGATATTGTGTGGTTTGGGGTTTGGATTAAGGCAAGTCTTTGGAAGCCAGGGGTGGGGCTTGATGAGGATTGGATAAAGAACATGATAGGATGGGAGGGGGCAGCAAAATGAGAGCTTTGAGGTGAGAATATGGAAAACTCTCAGAGAGCAATGTGATGTTTGATACCATCTATTGAAAAGTTAGTCCTGAATTTATTAAAAAAGGAATTTTCCCCTGAATCCCTAAAAGGAACATTAAGGTTATTTTTAAGTTTTATCTCCTTGGACAAAAATTTCCTGGAATAGTAAAGTCATAGTGATGAAGACAGTGTTAGAATAAAACCATGATAACGAGGACAATAAGTCGTGTTTGTGGGAAGAAGGAGAGTGGATAGTTTCCATTCTCAGTTTCTCATTTGCAAAATAGGAATGAGAGTAGCGAATTTAGGGGTGATGGTACTAAGTATTAACAAACCTCCCAGAAGGGAAGTATATGCACAGAAAGCAGCAAGGATTTAAGTTTCGAATTTAAATCTCAATCTAAATCTGAACTACAGATTTTAATAGGTATGATCCTATTTTGAGACCTCTAGTGATGATAAATCTCTTCTAAGAGTGTTATTAAAATTAAAAATATGTATGTATAAGGAAATAATGTATGTGTTTCAAGCAGGAAACTACAACTTATGGGAAAATCAAAGAGGGTTTAATGAAGGACAAGTTGCACAGGTCAAAGAACCAGCAGAGGATGTTGAAGCAATAGCAGGAAGACCTGTTATCACGCCTAGTCCTGAAGGAGCAAGGGAGGAAGATGGACTGGAACCTGATTAGAGCTGTAATGCTGGGAGAGAAGGCACTTGACCACCTGACAAGAGCTGAGACCACAGGTGAGGCCATCCTCACATTGTCAGACCAGGCAGGAGCAGCAGGAAGAAAGATGCTGAACTCTTCCTCGTCCACTGTCAAATCTCCTGTAATGCTTTCATCAAACCCAACCAGAAGGAGGAAGGCAGATGTGCCTGGGTAATGTTGTTCTTCTAGGTCAGCCTCCTGGAGTAGGGAAGGGAGGGAGAAAAGCAGAGAATGTGTCAGGAGATTCATGCACACAGAGAAGGACCAGCTCTAAAGGATGCTCACAAAGTCTTAGCTTTCCTACTTGTTATGGTTTGGATGTGAGGTGTCCCCCAAAAGCTCACAATTGAGACAATGCAAGAAGGTTCAGAGGAGAAATGATTGGGTTGTAAGAGTCTTAATTAGTTAATTAATCCCAATCAGTTAATTAATCCCTGATGGGATTAATTGAAGTGGTAGGATGTGGCTGGAGGAGGTGGGAACTGGGGCGTGGCAATGGAGTATATATATTTTGTTTCTGGAGCATGGAGTCTCTCTCCCTCTCTTCTCCTCCCCTCCTCTCTTCTCTCCCCTCTCACCCCCCTCTCCTTTCCGATCACCATGATGCTACTTTCTCTGCCACCCTCTTCTGCCATGATGTTCAGCTTCACCTCAAGCCACAAGGAATGGAGTCAGCCTTCTATGGACTAAGACTAAGACCTCTGAAACCATGAGCCCTCAAATAAACTTTTCCTCCTCTACAATTTTTCTGGTCAGAACTTTTAGTCACAGCAGCGAAAAAGCTGACTAAAACACTACTGCATGCAATTTAGGAATAATGATACAGTTGAAATACAGGTATAAGCCAGCACAATGCCAAATAATTCTCTATATGTCTACTGGCGCTGGGGTGAGGGAGGGAGACTTTAAATACTACAATTTTTGGTCTAATAAAAGTTGGCTTATTTAAGAATGTATAATTTTCAGAAAACTACCAGAAAGGATTTTAAATGTTTTCACCACAAATAATAAGTGTTTAAGAAGACAGATATACTTAATCAATTCAAACATCACATAATGTGTACATGTACTAAAAACTCATGATACACCATAAATATGTATGATTTTTATGCTTTTATATATCAATTAAGAATAAATTTAAATTTAAAAATAGGTATAAGAAAAATATTTACTTAAATGGGTCTGTTCACTCTCTAAGGGTATCAATATTATGTCTACTTGCTGACAAATCAGGATATGAGAAAATACAGCATCTGTTAAGTTCAGAAACACAATATCCATTCACAATGTCCATTTGGTTCTAGAAACTTCTCTTTAAAAATATATAGGTTTTGCTTTATTTTAACTTGGAACAGAAAAGAATTGGTTGAATAAAAGTAAGCTCACATTGTGAAATAAAGTGCTCCTGCACACACACACACACACACACACACACAACACACATGCATACATGTAATGCAAGTAATATAAATGAGTATTTCTGAAGGCAGTGATGCTAACTAATTACCCATCCATTTTTTTGGGGGGGTGCAGCCTGGATTGAACTCAGGGGCACGACCACTGAGCCACATTCCCAGCCCTATTTTGTATTTTATTTAGAGACGGAGTCTCACTGAGTTGCTCAGTGCCTCGTTTTTGCTGAGGCTGGCTCTGAACTTGAGCTCCTCCTCCCTCAGCCTCCCAGGCTGCTGGGATTACAGGTGTGTGCCACCATCCAGCTACTGATCCATTTTTACAGGACTTGCTGAGGAGCATAGCCAGACGGCACAGCGGAGTGCCTTTCAGGAACCTCTTCTTTTTGTTCTACTTTTGTATTATGTTCAATTGCACATATTTAAAATCTCAACCTGGTCCACTCAGGGTGGCCATTTACTTATAGCAGTACTTGCTATTGATTGCAAATCCTGCTCAAAGAGAGTTGATCAGCCAGTTTCTTTTGCCTTCGAAATTCCTTTTGAATGTCCTGGAATGTCTCTGGATAGCCTCCACAGATGCTTGTTTCCGCTGGACAGGAAGGTACTCACTTCTCCCTCCTCATACTCCCCTCCCACAACAGTTTTAAGTAGGGAAAGGAATATCCTCTGGAATGAGTCGTGATGACCTTTCCCCTGTTATTCAAAGTCACTTCCTTTTGTGGTTGCTTCTTGTTGCAAAACTGTCCACATTCTGTGAGATCCCGCCTTGACTTAACCTCCTGAACTGGGACTTTAGTAATCAAATGCTCTCCTTGTATCAGCCATTCTTAACCTTGTTACTGTCTCATGGAGAAAACATTGAACAGAGGATTTTCTCCATTAAGTAGATAATGGAAAGGCTTCCTTATGGATCGTCACCCTTTTGAGAAAGCAATTATCTAGGTTCAAGGAATTTTACTTTCCAGTGCTCCTTGGTGACACTGTTGTGTTACATTATCATCACGATTCATTTTTTAATCAAATAAGCTTTTGAGACGCGACAGTGTACACTTTCCAGGAGACCTTTTTAAAAAGACAATGCCAATGTCAGAATGTAATCTCAGATGTGCTTATTTTTTTAGAAAAGTCCCATTTCTTTATAGTACACAGGAACTTTTACATGCTGCCTGCTCTTATGTGCAAATCTATTCAACTTCTCTTGAAAATATCAAATTCCTTCAAAGCTGAGACTCTAACTTACTCATCTCTTCAGTTTTACCAATGTAAAGAATATGTATCCCTTTACTGAATGACTAGAATGCATTTAAGACACTCCGCCATGAATGAAAAAAAAAAATTCCCATCAAATTTAATGGGAAAAGAGAGATTCAAGATGGTGGACTAGAAGGCTGCGTTCCTTGTTGCCTCGAGGCCCAGGATTCAAGCAGTGGGAATACTTCTTGCTTTTCTGTGAGGTGGGTAAAAGAGGGATTTCACTAAAACCCAATATTGGATAGTCAGAGTGTCTCAGAGACTCATAAATTTGAGTACATTGATCCAAGGGAAAAGACTACACTGGAGCCAAGCTATTTGCAGCAGCACTGGATCAGCACAGAGGGAAGGACAACGCAGAGAAACGAATTGGACAGATTTAGTTTGAAACATCCTGAGATCAGAAAAGCAGACTGCCCTTAGCTGATCCAGAGGCTGCACTGTGTGCTGGTGTGTGAAAAGCACCCCGTGCTTCCCAGCTGACCACAGAGAGCTGAGGCGGGAGCCATCTGGAGGAGGCCTCACCGCAGCTGCTGCTGCAGGAGCTGAGATGTGAGCAAAGACGACTTCGTGGTCCTGGCAAGCACCTGCTGCGTGACCTAGGCGGTACCTGACGGAATGAGGGTGCCACAGGCACACACAATATTTTACCCAGGGCGATTCAAGTCAGAAAAGTTAAAGGGAGTCCAGCTGAAGCAGGTCACGCATTTGTCAAGGACTAAGCCCCAGAAGCCTGGATAGGCTGTGTCTGTGGGCAACAGAGGGTTGGATTGGATTCTGCACCCCAAGAGCAGAATCCTAGGGGGACTCCTGAGACCCAGACTACCAGCAGAGAGTGGCAACTGCCAGGCTCCAAAGGTGTGTTGATCTACTCTCTTTGAGCAGTCAACATCCAACAAAGCTCCTGAGGCCTGATTAGCCCCAAGCCCCACTTGTGGGACCTCCACTCAAAGAACTCTGCAGTGGCCCCACCGTGGGAGAATATCAACCTGGTCTGCGAAGACAAAGCTCCAGCTGACAGTACGTCCATCCCATCCTACCTCATACTGCCGAGAAGGGAAGTTGAGAATTTTTTTTAACTCCAACTGGTTACTTGGTGAGCAACCCAAAAAAGAGGAAGAGCCGTTACTCTCATGCTCGGGACATAGAAATGGAAAGCCAGTTGTGCATAGACAGTGACCATATATTCTCATTGACTATTTTGATGACTTCAGTGGGAAAAATTTTTTAAATTTTTCATTAAATTCTTTCGTGTTATCTTTGTGTGTTTGTGTGGTTTGTTCTTGTTTTGTGCTGATTTGTTCATGGACATATATACATATACATATTTGTTTCTCTTTTTTCTCGTTTGTAGCATTCCTAAAATGAAGTTGTTTTTCCTTGTATTGTCTTTTGAGGGTTACATTTTGGTTTTGTTTTGTATTGTTTTTCATTTGTCTGTTTCTCTCTTTTCATCTGCTAACAGCCAAATTTTATTGTTCTCTCTTTTGCTCTTTAATTTTTTGCTTCTACTTTTTTCTCCTCTTTCCTTATAACCATCACATCCTACATCTCTTCTGCATTCTCTCTGTTCACTTTTTGAAATTGTAAACTCTTTTCTACCTTTCTATTACATTTTCTTTTCTCTTAAGTAACTTACCATCTTTTAGCACTCATTGACTTATATAATGCCTGCCCCACCATTAATACTGTTGCAATTATTATTGTTGTGGATACATAGTTGACATCTTTTGTTTGATTTAATGCCAGATATAATACACATTACTTATCATTTTTGCTGATGGCATTTGCTGACCCTTACCATTTATGTTTTTTTGTGGTAATTAGCATTGTAGATGTCATAGCAGGAATCAAGTATTTATTTTAATGCTATATGTTGTTTGCGTTGGTTGATACTATTAATTGTTTACCCCCTAATCTGTAAAGTGCTGGAAACCTGTAGGGACATTACAAGTTCACAGAGCAGGTGCTTTTCTGCTGAAATAAACTCAACCAAAAAGACAGCACACCTAGCTCCACACACAAATTGATGACACTCAATCTTCAGCTATTCTTTAATACGAAGAATAGAAAAGATACAAAACCAAACTAATGATCAGGCCCCAAGCAGAAATAGCTTGAGGTGGATCCCCATGTCCTGCCTTCAGACATCCATTCCTATAGCAGAAACAAAGAAATGACATAAAGGCTGTGGACACCACACCTATGAGGGGATCTCAGTCCAGATCCCTGCAGGACACTTAAGCAACCAAAGACTGTGCCCTAAAAAAAAAGGTAGTGAAGTTCACTTCAAATGATGCACAAGACTGAGAGTTCTGAAAAAACAGGCAAACAAAAGTCCCCCCAGCTGCCAGGGTTGGAGCTCAGGGGTAGAGTGCTTGCCTAAGCACACACGAGGCATTGGGTTCGATCCTCAACATCATGTAGAAATAAATAAAATAAAGGTATTGTGTCCATCTACAACTAAGAAAAAAAATTTTAAAAAGCTCCCCCCCAAATCCACAATCCCCCAACAAAGGAACCCACTGATAGTGAGATAGACAAAAACCCAGAGAAAGATTATATAAAAAACTGATGATTAAAATGTTTAGCGAAGTAAAAGAATGTTTAAGGAAGGAATTGAGAGAACATCAGGAGATGAAAGATCATTTTAATAAAGAAATAGAGTGAAAAGAAACCC
>JAJEJO010002692.1:0-14299 GCA_020662805.1 Glaucomys volans
AGAACTTGGGTGCCAGGTGCGCTTGCTGTTCTGGGGAGGCTTTGCTTCCGCACCTTGCCGTGGGCAAAGCAGATGAGCACATTTTTAAGCAGTTGTGAGTTCTGAGAGTTGATGATGCCTACAGCAGGCAGAGGGTGTCCCCTGGAGAGCCAGTCCAGGGATGTGCTCGTGGGTCTTGTTTGGAGTGTGACTGTGTGGTCCAGTAGTGGTCTTTAAGACTGAAAGGACAAAGCTTCTACAGTATGACATGTTGGCACTCAGACAAGCACCTTCAGCAGGCAACTGGTGGCCAGGAATGTGGTGTCCACTGAGCAGCCAGCCACATCTTCAGGGTTTGCTGATATTATGGTCTGTCGCATCCTTGCTTTCCCCTCACACACCCCCAGCTTCCAGGCTGCCGGGAGGGTGTCAGGCCCGTGGCATCCTACCATCTCTGGAGATGGCCTGGGAAGTCACTGACAAAGGAGGACCAGGGGCACAGGACCATCTGCACTGCTTGTTGGAGGGACCTGGTGTCTGGGCCTTGTGACCACTGTGTGCCCAGTACCTTCAGCTGTCAGAGGCAAGCTTCCATTTCAGAAAGCTTACTTCTCCTCTGTGACTCTTAGCTGCCCATAGGCTTTCTCCAGGGAGCCCTGGACACCTTTGGAATGGTTTGCTAAAGTGCACCAGTGACCAGAATCTCTAATGGTAACCAGAGTGCGGACCTCCAAGCCCTTGGGCTGAGCCTGTACCTGGATGGGAAGTATGCTAGAAAAGCAGTGCGTTTTAACCAGAGCGTGTCCTGAGAGACCAGTGTCTTAGAACTCAAGTAGGGGTAGCCTGGCTTTCAGCTGGGCTGTCCTGTTGTGACTGAGGAGAGGTGAGCACTGAGGGCACAGCCCGGCAGGCCAGCCCAAAGCGCCTCTGCACACACTTCACTTGAGCAAGGATGGCAGCCTGTCCACTGGGTTCCTTGCTCTGCCTGCCCAGGCCTGCCCAGTTGGCCGGTGGAAGGGTAATGACTTCTCAGTGCTCATCCTCATTGGGACTGCACACTGATGAAGACTCATTCTTGGGGACCACAGACTAGCATCTGGCAGACTTGTTGGTCATTTCACTTTGCTACTCAGGCTCAATTCTTACTGGGATGGTGAGCAGAGAAGAGGTGGTCCTGCGAGCCTGCTCTGGCCCTGGAGTAGGGCCAGCCTGCTTGCCTGCTTTACCCCTCCCCACCCCCAGCCAGAAAACCCTAGATGCTCCTTTGTGCAGTTCCCACTGCCTTTTGCCTGGGCTGGGCACAGGTCAATGGAAGTCTTTTGTGCAGAGGAAACCAGTGCTGCCTCCCTGGCTGCCTCACCTTGCTGATGCTTACAGGTACACTTGATCTCCACCACTGGTCTCCAGTTTGGCAGCTTTTAGGAGGGCTCTGCCCTTCCCCATGGCCAGTGGAGACTCTCAGTACCCGTCTCTCTACCTGCAGGTGTTCTCCTCAGACTCAGGCAGGGCTGCGAAGAGCACTTAGTCTAATGCTTGGGTTTTCTTCATACATGGCCTACCCTGTTGCGCCCACAGGTGACTTTACAAAGGGCAGTGAGGGGTAGGATGCATGGCCTGCAGCTGCACTATGGACCTTGCAAGGGCTAGCTCACAGCTGGGCTTGTCCTCTGAGGGCTTGGACCTGTGACCCAGCCTGCATGACTTCAGGTGGCTGTGGCTGAGGATGCCATGTCATTCAAGCTCTTCCCTGCACCCTGGCCTCAGGGCCTCCTTTCCATCCTGAGTCAGCATCCCCACCCCCATGGGAACATAAAGCGTACATATCAAATGTTATTTTCGTTAGATCCTACTACCTATGGCCTTATGCTTTGCTTTTGTAAACACCACTTACAACTGCACTGGGTCTCCTGGTACGAACGCAGCGCCTCAGGCCTGCAGCAGCTCGCAGAGGCGTGTGTGGGGAGCAGGTCACCTGGCACACCCTGGCCTGCACAGCATGCACCATCTCTGCTGCGTCCCGAGCTGGGCTGTGCAGTTTCCTTGCAGCACGATGCAGAAGCGTGTTGTCAAGTTCTCCTTGTTGCATGTGTCTGCTTTGTCCTTTCAGCACAGGGGGTGTCCTGCTGTGTGAATGGGACATTATTTGCTCAGCAGTTTGTCTTTCCTTTTTATTTTGTATTTAGGTTGAGTAGAGCCTTCTGAGTTTTGGGTATGTGTGGTTTTTTGCATAGCTAGGCAAGACCTCTACCACTGAAATACATTTGTGAAAGCTGTAAAAGTTCATTTTGAGACAGGGTCTGTCAAATTGAGTTGCCCAGGCTGGCCTTGACTTGTGATCCTCTAGCCTCAGCTTCCTGAGAAGCTGGGATTGCAGTGTAAGCCACTACTCCTGGCTGATTCATGTGGTTTTTAAGCTTTCTTTCTTTTGTTTTTTTTTTTGTTTTGTTTTGTTTTTTTTGAGACAAGGTCTCTTTGCCTCGATGCCAACCTGAATTCCTTGGCTCAAGTGGTCCTCCTGCCTAAGCTTCCTGAGTACTGAAACTACAGGCTCATACCCTACACTCAGCTTTTTTTTTTTTTTTTTTTTTTTTTTTGCGGTGCTGGGGATTGAACCCAGGGCCTTGTGCTTGCGAGGTAAGCACTCTACCAACTGAGCTACATCCCCAGCCCTACACTCAGCTTTTAAGCTGATTTTTTTCATGAGTTATATAAGTGAATTTTCAAATGTATTGTTACCTGGATGACCAGGTAAAACTAGAATAATTCACCTTCATTAATAAACCACTGGTTCATTCTGCTCTTCCTCTTTCCCTGCCTCTGGAAAATCCCATTTTGAGATGAAGTTACTGTGTCCTGGTAAAAAGTGCTGGCTTTTTACATTTTGATTTTTCTGACCCCTTTCAAAATCGGGAGTGGGTTGGGGTGTGCAGCGTGATGCTGAGGCTCTGGTGGAGCAGGACACTTCCTGTCTGCTTAGGCTCCCTCCCACGTTGCAGGTGTATGAAGCCATCGACACCAGAGATGGAGCTTCCTGTGCAGAGCTGGTGTCTTTCAAGCACCCTCACGTTGCGAACCCACGGCTGCAGGTGAGCACGGGCTGTGCACAGCCGCTAGAGAAGGGCAGACCAGGAGTCCAGAGTTCACGCAGAGGAAAATGAAGGCCACCACTCTTGCTTTACAGTTTACGTGGGAGCACTGTACCTCGTGGTCCTATGCGTAATCCTACATAGCTCTCTGGGGCCTGGAGAACCGTGGGTGTATCAGGTCATCCAGTGGAAAGGCAGCGGAGCTTAGACTCAGTCCAGCCTCAGTCCCCAGAGTCCCAGTGCTGGCCCACCCCAGGTGTCTGCCTTCTACGCTCCTTGCAGAGGCAGGCCTCACCTAGGCTTAGCCTGGGCTGTGGCACAACCGAACGCAGCAGAGCCAGGCCACCCTGAGTGTGGTTTCAACTGTTTTCCTCCCTCAGTGGCTGCCTGCTCGGAGCCCTGGGGCCACAGAGCCTGGATGCTTACCTAACCTTTTGCAGAAGCACTAGCCCACCTCTGCTTGAAAGTCCAGGCACCCTAGGCTTAGAGTTTAAATGATACCCAACCATTCCTTCACTGATTCTCATTATAAAGTTAGAGAGTACCATTTCTTATGGAAGAAACATGGGTTCACCTACAGGTGATGATACTGGCCATGTAGCCTGCATCTCCGACCCAGTCAGTGGTCTCTGGGGGTCACCGCAGGTTCCACAGTGCAGGACTCCTTGGTGATTCTCATGGGGAAGGCATGGAGAACATTGCTCTAGGCAGACTGTGCCCAAGACCTGGCGTGGCCACTGTGCCCACTGTTGTGCTGCTGCTTCCTATCAGGTGGCATGCTGAGGGATCCAGGTGTGTCTGTCTGTCAAACCCTGCAGAGAAACAGAACCAGTAGAAATCTGTCCATATATTTTTTTTCCCCATACATATGGAAGGGAGAGATTGTCACAAGGAATTGGGGTATGTGATTGTGGAGGCTGAGGAGGCCCATGATCTGCTGTCTTCTACCTGGAGGCCCAGGAAAGCCAGGGTATGGCTCAATCTGAGTCCAGAGGCATGAGGACCAGGGGCCCGATGGTGTAGATCCAGCAGAGGGCCAGGCAGTCAGCCATGAGGCCAGCTCTGGCTCTTCCCCCCTGTTCAGGCCCCAGCAGCACAGTTTTTGCCCTCCCACGTGGGAGGCTCATCTGCTTCACAGAGCCCACCGGTTCCAAAGCCAGGCTGGATGCTCCTGGCCAGTCAAGTGGACATGTAAGTTAGCCTTCACACGTTGTGGTGCTACAAATATCTAAATTGTGGCCGTGTGGAGGAGGGGAAAGTCAGAAGTGCACATCAGCCACTGGCTGGGATGCCCTGCTCCCTCCAGGAAGCTGCACCTCCTCTGGCCAGCGAGGCCTTGCTGTGGAAGGCACCACGGAATTCCTTGCTGTTGAACCCACAGCATTTGTTTGATAACTGTCTCTTGACCGACGGGCCCTTCGATGCTAAAATGCATGTGAAAGTGCCTAAGGTATTTCCTGGCCTGCAGTAAGTGAAGCTGAATTGTATCCATGGCTTCTTGTTCCCTTGAAACACGGATAAATATAGTTGAAGTAATGAACCTACTAGAAATGCTAAAACCTTAGGTATTACTGTGAACATTGAGATTTGGAAGCACGTTTTTGTAAATCTAAATGTCTTTCTGTACATTGTGTTGTTCTTTCTGTGCTCGTTAACTTTATTTTTGCCATTTTTCATATAAATTAGCTGGCTTCTCCAGAAGAGAAATGTCAACAAGTTTTGGAACCCCCTTATGATGAAATGTTTGCAGCTCATTTAAGGTAATGTTTTGTTGAGGAAGAAAAGCGGACGCGGCTGGACATTGCTGAACTCACTCGGGTGTTTTCTTGTGTCCTGTGCTTGAAGCAATGAATGATTGACTCAGAAAGCAGAACAATGCGTCTGTCGTTTCCCTTTGGGAAGCTGTGGGAAGGCGCTGTGGGTCCTGCTGTGAAGCATCCCTGGATGTCCATCACACTGACCGGACAGTGGTCTTGCATGGGGGTGGGGGGACTTGGCTCAAGACTTGCTTTTTTCATGAAAATGTGTCTGTTTTTTAACCTTTTTGCCTTGCTGGGAAAGAAACTAGACTTGAGCAAAGCCAACACAATACTGTTTTTTATTGTGGGACAGGGTCTCAGATCACCCAGGCTGGCCCAGGACTTGCCATCTTCCTGCCTCTGCTTCCTGCGTCCCTGGGGTCACAGTCTTGGGAAGGTGCTGCTGCTTTGACTCTTCTCTGCCGTTTCTGCCTCTGCAGCATCAGTTCAGGCCGCACATGGCGTCCTCAAGCCTCCCCCTGCCCGTCTGTTTCAGAGCAGCGCAGGTTCCAGTGAAGACGGGCCTGTGAGCTTGCCAGCTCTTTGGAAGAGTCAGGGCGCCACTGTGTTCCTTGCAGTGTGAGGCACCCTGAGAGTTCCTGGCCCTGGGGCACGTGCATGGGCCCAGGTGCAGCAGTGTGCTGAGACGGCCCGGAGGGAGCCCCACGGAGCTCACGCCTCCGCTGCTGCTGCTCAGCGCCTGTGGAGCTGTTGTCCTCTGGGACTCGACTTGTGAGGGACTTTACCTCACAGCACCCTGCTGTGAGCCACACAGTCGTTGTGCATCTGTGCCCGCCACCCTGTGTGGCCTGCCAAGCAGAGCTCCAGCTTTCCTTCCAGCCCTGCTGGTGGCAGGACTGAGCTCTGGCCTGCATGCCTACATCTGGGTTCCCCAGGGGCCCTTCCTGGGCCAGTGCGCTCAGGCTGCGATGTCTTTTCCAGGTGCACCTACGCTGTGGGGAGCCACGACTTCGTGGAGGCTTACAAGTGCCAGACGGTGATGGTGCAATATCTTTTGTCCGTAGCTATGCAGCATGGGAGGCGCAGGGACGCTTGGGGCTCAAGATCTCAAATGCCGGGCCAGTTCTCACCCCTGTAGTTAGAAAGAGTGGGAGCGTTTTGCAGGGAAAACTCAACTTTAGCTGTTGCCCTTGGGCACCTGGGTTAAGACTCTTCCAGTTACCTCTAGAAAGGAAGAGCCCTCGCAAGAGGAGAGGTTTTATTTAATTCTGTTGAGAAGAATCACATTTGTTCTCTTTAAGCATTAAGTGTAGTTGCAGGGATTGGTTGAGTCACCTGGGTGAATGCCACAGGCCTGAGACTCATCCGGGCTGGAGGGATGAGAGTGCAGTGGATGCACACCCATTACTATGTGTGGCCCAAGGGCTGTGGTCTTGCTCAGCTCAGGTGAGTGCTGTCCTACAGATAAGGCCCTAACTGATGGTGTGCTTTACTAGGTTTAGGTTGCCTTTTGTAAAACCATCTTGTTTAAGTATAGCCAAAAGAGTGGGCCACTCGCCAAGTCTCCCTGGGGTTGGTAAAAGAAACTATATGTCATAGATTCTGAAATGCTTGTGACCATCTGGGCTCAGAAAAAACAAACAAATTTTCTTTACCTTCTTTTTGGTGGTGGTGAGGGGGAGTACTAAGGATTGAACCCAGAGGCTCTACTACTGAGACACATCCCCAGCCCTTATTTTTTATTTTGAGATGGTCTCACTAAGTATATTAGGGCCTCTCTAAGTTGCTAAGGCTGGCTTTGAACTTGGAATCCTCCTGCCTCAGCCTCCTGAGCTGCTGGGACTACAGGTGTGCATCACTGTGCCTGGCTCAAACAGTTTTTAAAAATATGATGGGAGCCTTCCTTCCTTTGGAGCGCGTGTGTATGAACTAAGCATGTTTGGTATGCTCAGACCTAACGGTGCACAGGTATCTGTAACACACACTCATCTTTTTCTTCAAGCGCCACTGTTGTGACAGTCTTTGGAAGGGTGGGCTGTGCTCAGGACCTGGAGTCCTCCCGTTCTTTGCCGGTTTGTTCACAGGATGCAGTGGGATCTCGCTTTGCACGTCAGGTATTCCTTAACCTAGCACGTCATTCCTGCGGGCATTTCAGGCCCACAAAGAAGAAAACTGGTGAGTACAGACAGAAACATTTGGGAACTAGTAAAGGGCATTTGTTTTCTGTGGTTTTGTTTTTGTTTTTTGTAGTTTTAAAAAATGTGCTTAAAAGTAATAGAGACCATGTTTTTCTGTAACTCCTTTACATCAGCACGTTGATGTGATGGTGTGACGTGGTACTTGAGTCATAACGACCTGCACACTAAAGTGGCATTATTTGCAGTATATATTACTTCCATGCCCACGTATTCCTTAAATACTATTTTTTTCCTTAAGTTGTCTGTTCTGAACTTACTTCTGGTTTTAACTTAGAATAAAAAAGGTAGATCAACTATAGTTGCTTGGGACAATAAACATAATAATTGGGTTACTTTAAATTCCTTGATTTTTAATGTCAAGGTCTCTCCAAGATTTGTAAAGGAACTGTGGGTGGCCCTCCTATTTTTCTATACCAGAGTGGCGGAAGGCCTTTACAGGCAAGTGTTCTCTCCCTAAGTGAGGGCTTGCTTCCACCTGGAGGGAAGTTAGTACTGCGTGGAGTTGTTGAGGACAGTGTGTATGTCACATCGTCTGCATCCTGTTAGGAAATCTTACTGAACTGCCTCTTTTAAACAGTGCTGTTTGCCAGTGGGGGAAGTGGAAGGGTGGGTGGTGTCCTGGGACCCCCGAGGGGTGGCATCAGGGCCCTGAGCAGGGCCCAGCAGTGGTGAGGAGCTAGCAGTGGGCCTTTGGCCACTAGGTTGGCCACTAAGCGTGGCTGCAGCTGCCTGAATGGCAGAAGAGGAAGCAGACAGTGGCATCAGGTTCGGGGGTGGGGGGTGTGGTGGCAGCCTGTAGCCAGCGTCCCCCACCTCTGAGGAAAGCCTGGACTCATGGCCGCTTCAGACACGTCTGCTGTTTGCTCTGTAGGGCTCTACCAGTCATGTATGCAGTAGCCCTGGACCTTCGCGTGTTTGCCAACAACGTAAGTCAATTTCCTTGTCATGTTGTTGTAGGAATAAAGCTCAGTGACTGCTACTTCATTTCACGGCTGTCTTCCCAGGGTTTTGAGGAACAAGTGGGAACCGGGATGTATCTGGGGTAGGGAGCAAAGCAGGAGGCAGCGGGGCTTGCTGCTCCTGGGTCGATGCAGCAGACGTTGACCTGTCACAGTGAAGGGAGGCACTGTCTGGGGGCTTCCCATTTGTGGCAAGTGGATTCCTCTTCTTTAGAGGGGAGCAATAGAATGAGCACTTCTGCATTCTTTTACTCATGAGATGTGGCCTGTCCCATTCCTAAGGAACTCCAGCTTAATGTAGGTTAAGTAGTTAAAGGCTCCTCTGGCATGAGGGAGAAGATCCTGAATTTCATGGAGGTGACTCCCCTCAGGGAGCAGCACAAGCTGGCTATGGAGCCAGGGCCGCCCTTTCTTTGGTTTTATAGATGATTTCCAACTCCAGACCAGAGACACGGAGAGATCGCTCTTGTTTCCTCTTGCTCAGGCCAGTTGTCGCCCTGGGAGTTTTGAGCCCACATGGCTCTGAGAGGCTGAGGCCAAGAGGCTGGGACTCCCAGGTGCAGGGAGTGACCTTTCACCTCCTACCTTTCAGGACAGGGTCCCTGGGAAACCCAAAACCTGGAAGTGCCCACAGAAGCTAGGAGAGGGTGGCCGCCTGGCACTCCGCTGTGTGCCACGCACAGGTCTGCAGGTCCCCCCCCCCCAGCAGGGCAGCGGGACAGTGGCGCCAGCTGAGGCCTATAGAAACGGGCAGATGAGGCCTGAAGTCTCATGCATAACACCTCAAGGTCCAGGGTACAGCTGGACCTCACTGATCACACCAAGGACCAGAGACATCTCAGCATTTCCAGATCTTGGCTAGGAAAGGTCATTGGACAGTCCCCACGGGAGATGATGACAGTAGTCGGAATCATCTGATGAAGAACTCGTTTCACTTTCTTTGGCGCTGGGGGTGCAGTGCAGGGCCTTGGGTGTGCCAGGCAGTGCTCTACCGCTGAGCCACACCCCAGCCCGATGACTTCAGAGCACCGGGGGACAGGGCCTGCGTGGGCATTTAGGAACACTCTGGAAGCACATCTCAGCAAGGGAGCAGAAGGGGGATGGCCCAAGTGGGCATCTTGGGCTGACAGATCCCAAGCAGCTTTTGTCTGTTTAGAGATTTTAACTGGGAAATTTAAGTGCTCATTTTAAAATAATAGCAAGCCTTTCTAATGTGAACGTAACTGACTTTCTAAGTAAAACTGCTCTGTGTTTCCAAGACAGACAGAGCACACTGAGCAGAGCAGCACTTGCCAC
The DNA here is from genome assembly GCA_020662805.1 of Glaucomys volans. NCBI lineage: Eukaryota > Metazoa > Chordata > Mammalia > Rodentia > Sciuridae > Glaucomys > Glaucomys volans. The sequence goes on from JAJEJO010002692.1 coordinate 9,279, forward strand.
GCCTTGAGCCCTTCCCCTCTGGCTCCAGCATTCCCTGCCAGGCAAGGGCGCTCACAGAGCGTTGATGGGAAAGGCAGGTGTGTGTTGGGCTTTTTGTTGCTGTATCAGAACTCTTAAGACGTGGGCTGGATATAGCTCAGTTGGTGGAGTGCTTACCTCACATGCACAAGGCTCTGGGTTCAATCCCCAGTACCACAAAAACAAAACAAAAAAACCCTAAGACACCGCTTTGTGATGGTGGCTACAGGGTGGCCTCTGAAGCTTAGCAGAGAACTGTTTCCACTATAGCATTAGAAGCACTGCCACTGGTCTGTCCTCTGCTTGATCAGATCTTGTCCTCATGACGGGTTTCCTGGCACCACCTTCCGTCTGTCCCAGTGCATGCAGGCTGCTATAACACATCACGTGCATTGGGTGGTTTATGAACAGCAGACGTGTATTTCTCACCATCCTGGAGATTGGAAAGTTCTAGGTCGAGGGCCCAGCAGATGGGGTGTCGGTCTGGTTCATAGACAAGTCTTCTCACTGTGTCCTCACAGTGGATGGGGCAAGGGAGCTCTTGGGGTCTCTCTCACAAGGGCACTGACACATCATGAGGGCCTGCCCATCAAGCCCTCGTCTCTTCCTAACACCCTCACTTGGGACTTCAGATGTCAGCACATGAGTTTAGGGGCACAGATGTTCAGGCTGTTGCTGATGGTTTGGAAGGTTTCGAGTCACTGAGTCATACGGCAGTTTCAAACGTGGAAACATGGTTAGGTTTAAAAAAAAAACTGAAACAGAACCAGCTCATCTGTTCGTGGCTCCAGAGCCTCATCGAGAGCCTTGCAGAGCAGGACGCTGCCTCGCTCACAGTGCTGTTGTTTCCCTGGAGGCACAGCTGTCCCTGGCCGCAGATGCCATTGCTGTTCGCCTGGAAGTGGCAGACCTGTTGGTTCTCCTCTGAGAGCACAGTCTGCGTGCCCACTCCTGGCCCACCTGCAGCTCTGGCAGCTTCCAGTGCTGCTCCTGGGGACGCCATCGAGGCAGGGAGCGGGGCTGCTGCACTTCCCAGCCATCACAGAGAGTGGTGGAAAGGTGAAGATCATCAGCACTGGGGGAGCTGGCCTGGCTGGCTGGACTGGGTGCGGACGCTGGTGTGCTGCCCAGAGGGCTCAGCCAGTCCTGCCACCCTCTCACCGTCACACAGACCTTGGGACTGGAGGAATGGTGGCCTGGTGTCTTCCTAAAGATGGCTCTCAGCACACGGACCCTCTGCAAGAGCAGGCGGAGACTGCTGTGGACACAGGCAGTGAGGCCCTTGGCGTCTGTGCTGGAGGATGGCACTGCTGGCTGAAGTGCGGGCCACCACCAGCCTGTCTGCGCAGACCAGAGATCTGGGCAGGGGAGGGTGGCCGTGCACAGTCCCTCGGGTTTCCGACACATGGCGGCACACCAGGCCACATCTCCCTTTGGGACTTCAGCTCTTAATGGTACCCATTTTTGCTTTAAAAACAAGTGTTTTTATGTTCTGTTAGGCAGATCAGCAGTTGGTGAAGAAAGGAAAGAGCAAAGTTGGGGACATGTTGGAAAAAGCCGCTGAGCTGCTGATGAGCTGCTTCCGCGTCTGTGCCAGCGACACGTGAGTGAGGCCTGCGGCCTTGTGCGCTCTTGCTGTGCCAGGACTGACTTCCGCCGTCGCCTGTCCTCGGCGCCTGCCCCAGGGTCCCGCCCCTGCTGCTGTGCCCAGAAGCCCTTTGCTCTGCAGTGGAGACGCCTGCCGCCCCCTGGAGCTGCTCCGTGCGCTGCTCCCTTGCTCTGAGCGTCCTCCACACTGGGCTTCTGTGCGGGTCTCTGGCTGGGACTTCCCTGAGCTTTCTTTTTTATGAAACTGCCTTGGTCTGTCCTCAGTGAAGGCTCCCATGGTGGAGGCTTGAGGCCCGATCCCCCCGTAGCGTCTTGGCAGTCGCTGCCTCTGGTGCCCTGTTAGGACGAGCGCCCCCCTCTGCCTGTCTGCAGGGCCTTTCTCCGCTGCCAGGTTTTCGACGGTTTGACTCGGCTGTGCCTGCTTGGGTTCAGTGTCTCTTGTTTAGGGTTCATGTAGTTTGCTGGGATTAGGAAGTTGATGGTTTTCAATATTTTTTGCTTTCTTTTATTTTTTAACACTCCTTCAGTTTGGGCAATTTGTATTGACCTGCTTGCCGGGTGGCTGCTCTTAGTTGCCATTATTTATTTATTTTTAATTCTAGACTTTCTGTCTGATTCTACTTCAGAGTTTACGGTTTTCTCCTGAAACTCCTTCTCTTTCACCCTGTTACCATCACATTTACATGACTGTGAGTTTTAGGAAACTGCGTCTCTGTCATCTGTTTCATATAAAGATACACTTTTTATTTTTTTACCAAGACAGGGTCTCGCTTAGTTGCCCAGGTTGCCCTGGACTTAACCTTGTGATCCTCCTGCCTCAGCCTCCTGGTAGCTGGGATCACAGATGGTTCCCAGAAAGTCTTCCAGCTTTGACTTTCCCTATCCCCGCCCCCAGCCCAGCCTCCAGCCTCTCCCAGCCGCAGCCTTCCTTCCCCAGGTGCTCCCCGCGAGGCGTTCCCCGAGCTGTTCCTTGCCACAGTGCCCGCTTCCGCTGCCCCCTGTGTTGCAGACGTGGCCTGCTCTGGCTTCTCACCCTGGGACCCCAGCAGGGAGGTCTCCTCTCAAGCCTCCTGGAGCTCTGGTTTTCATCCATCGTACATCCAGCTCTGGGCTTGATGTTGACTTGGAGGCACTGCATTGCCTCACATGGTGCCATGTGCCTCTGGCACCGTTGACTCAGGGACTTTCAGTGGTGACCCCCAAGGCTGGGCCTCTGATGAGGCAGCACTTCTCAGGTGGGACGCCAACAGCTTGGGAACTGAAGAGGGCCTCACGAAGGTGGGCCTTGTATGATCAGAAGCTTGTGCTTTAGAGACACTGTTTTTTTAAAATATGTTTTTTGGTTGTAGATGGACACAGTGCCTTTATTTTATTTTGTCATTTTTTTAATGTGGTGCTAAGGATCGAGCCTTGTACCTCACACATGCCAGGCCAGTGCTCTACCACCGAGCCACCACCCCAGCCCCTTTGTAGGACACTGTTGAAAATGAAAAGCATCCTTAAGGTGGGGGGAATCTGCAAATGTTTACTGAGGGTCTAGCGTCTGGCACACACAAAGAGCTGTGCAGCTGAACAGTGAAAATAAACCTTTGTGTGTGTGTGTGTGTGTGTGTGTTGCCATGTTGCTGTGGTCTGGGTGCTGGGCACCTCTGCTTCCTCACATAGCCGGTGGCTCCTCAGACCTTGGACCTAGAGTCACCAGGGGGCCCTGAAGCTCCTGGCTGCACCCAGGAGAGGGCGGCCCCAAGAGGCCCTTGGCCTGGTGCCAGCACAGGACCCTGCCTGCTGCCTGCCTTGGTGGGGACGTGGGTCGTAGTTTTCTTCTCTCCTGTTAAACTTGAGGAGAGCGAGACCAAGAAAGAGTGAGTGTCTCCTTTGCAGCCACAGCCCTGTTGTGGTCGCAGCCCCCGGCGCCGCCCTCAGGCCGACTGGTGTGTGCTGAGCGCTCCTGGTGACATGCTTCCCCTGCTCCTGAGTGGCCGTCTTCCACCTGGCACTCGCTGTCTGCCTCACGCCTCTCTCTGGGGTTGGTGTTTCCCTGCAGCCCGCCTCTGGGCCTCGCTCTGGCAGCCCTGGACAAGCTCTGTGGCAGGGGACACTTGCAGAGACAGTGCACAGCTGCACTGCCGAGGCCCCTCAGGGTCGGGAGGTCTGATGGCGGGCGCGGTGGGACTCGTAGGGCCTGCTCTTCTCTGGCACACCCTTCACCTGCCTCCGTCCTCCTTGGGCACATTGCTACACTTTCCTCCCAAGGCTTCAGAGGGGAAGATCCATGGCATGCCCTCCAGGCCAGGCCGGCACTGCTGCGCGAGCAGCCCGCTGTGGGGCCCAGGGGGGCTTTTGTGCTTGCCGAGACCCCTCTCGAGAGCCCCCCATGTCCAGCAGGACTTCATCCTATCCTAGTGAGGAGAGAAGGTGCTTCACCTTGGAAGAGCTCCCGGCAGGAGTGCTGGCGTGGCGCTGCAGGCCCTCCTTCAGGGTCACCTGTTGGAGGGGACGTCTGGGCTCAGCAGGGTCTTTTGTCTGTGAATGTGGCCTCTGCCACTGTCAGGCAGCTTGTTCTGTGACTTGTGAAGCTTTTGTTTCTTCTCTGACTCTGAGAACTTGGTCTTCCCACAGCCGCGCTGGCATTGAGGACTCTAAGAAGTGGGGGATGCTGTTCCTGGTGAACCAGTTGTTTAAGATCTACTTTAAGGTAGGCTGTGGAGTCTGGGGGGACCATTGCTGTCAGTGATTAGGCAGCCTGAGGCTGTGGATGGGAAGTGAGGGGGCTGCCTTTTAAGTCCTGATGGCTGACACTCGCGGAGTCCTCCCACCCGGGAGGGGTGCCTCTCGCCCCGTGAGGCCCTGTGCCCAGCCAGCGGCCCTGGCATGCTGGGCCCTCTGGAGCACTGGCAGCTCTGGAACAGGCATGGGTGTGGGCATGGGTGGCCAAAGCATCTCCTGGTACCCAGAGCAGCCAGTGAAGGGCACTCGTGGAATGTCCCTCTACTCCAGGGGACCTTGTTCTGTCCCCACCAGTGTGGCTGTCCTCGCTCGACAGCGGCAGCAGCTGCAGTCCCCGCGGGTGGCGGCCTCGGCTCCCAGGGTGCGTTGTAGGCCAGGCGACTTTCGTTGCTCCATCAGGTGGAAGCTGATGCTTGTTCTTCCACCAGCCTGCCCCAGACATCGCTGAGGAACATCTGATGGGTTATTTGTTACAGATCAACAAACTCCATTTGTGTAAACCCCTGATCAGAGCCATCGACAGCTCCAATCTGAGGGATGATTACAGCACCGCCCAGAGAGTGACGTACAAGTACTACGTTGGACGCAAGGCCATGTTCGACAGCGACTTTAAGCAAGGTATGCCCCGCTCTCCCTGTGCTCGCGGAGCCCGCAGAGGGCGTGGCCAG
>JAJEJO010002692.1:14309-47344 GCA_020662805.1 Glaucomys volans
GGAGCCCGCAGAGGGCGTGGCCAGGTGCCGAGGCCGCCCAGGTGCCCTGCTCTCCCTGTGCTCGCGGAACCCGCAGAGGGCGTGGCCGGGTGCCGAGGCCGCCTCAGAGAAGGCAGCTGCCGTGCTCACAGCCCTGGGGACGTCCTTTCTGGGCAGCTGGGCTTGGCTTTCTCGAGTCCCACAGGAGTTGCTCTCGTTCCTGCGACTGCAGTGCTGCTGGCTGCGTTGTGCAGGGGGAGGAGGTCAGGGCAGCACTGCGCCTGGCTGCAGGTCCAGCGAGGCAGCGGGCCACGGGTGTCCCTGGCATACCAGTGTCCGTGCGGATTTCACAGAGGCCGTGTGTGGTGCGTCGCCCCTGCCCCACTGCTGATGTCCTGGAGTCACGTTGTTCCAGTCCACCTCTGTGGCTTTCTTGGGGATGCAGGCACCTTCGTTCCCTTAGGCCCGTGGACTAGCTGGTCTGAGGCTCTGCCGGGTCTCTTCTGTGGTGGCCAAAGCACACTTTGGAATTCACCGTCGGCTGCTTGCTCTCCCACGCGGGAATCCAGGGCCCAGTGTCCCACAGGCCACCTGGCAGCCAGCAGCTACTCTCACACCGCGATCCGTGGGGGTCAGTCCTGGCTTATGTGAATGAACTTTCATTTTTTTCACGTTTGTAGTCGATGGCAGGCCTTTGAAGTACGGCCTTTCTGGGGCCTTCCCTTGTCGCTGTTTTCCCCTTGCAATAGGAAGCCTTAGGGAAGGCACTTTTAAATCGTGTTGTGTCGAATTCCAGCGGGATAGCCTCATGGTTTTCCTCTGAGGTTCACTGAATGGCATTTTGAATACCTAGCGGAGCCCACAGTGATCCCTAACTCCATGCCAGGTAGCCCAGGTTTCTAACCTTTACAGCCCAGAGGTTCCTCGAGACTGTCTCACTGGCTCCTTCATCTTCTGTAAAGACCTCGAGCATCTGGAGACTGGGTTTTGGAGGCAGAGGTGTTCTGAGTGCCTCGGAAGCCTGTGCTACCCTGGGCGTCCTGCCTGGTGGCTCTGGGGGTCTTGGCTCTCATGTCACTGCTGGAAATTCCTGCATTCTTGCTCGAGTTTACCTGGATGAGGTGTCTAAAGCATGGGATGGTCCTCGCTGCTCTCTGTGACCTCGTCGTTTATGTAAAGAGGGAGTATTTGGTGTGTCTTGGTGTTGGTTACCCATTTTCATCAATTGCAATTTCAGCTACTCATACTTCTTTAGATGTCTTTGGCTCTAAGTAAAAATAAAAAGTTTGATATAAAACGTCTGAAGTCCCTGGATGACAGCAGAACATCTCCGTGGATTGTTAGAAGTGTGTTTCTGTGCACCAGGGGTTTGGGACCTGGTTGTCCTGGGCATTGGTAGCAGGGCACATCTCCGTAGGTTGCTGGAGTCGCCCTCTGGAGTCAGGCCTTGGGATGTGCAGGCTTCATCTCCTAGTCCTGGCTCACAACCCTGCAGGGCTTCTGGTGGGCTCAGCCCCGTGGGTTGGAAGAAGACACTCTTGCCTGTGACAGGCACACTCCCTGTGTGAGAGTGGACAGTGATTTTGCGAGGCGTGGCCATGTTGCTCAGGAGCAGAGGCGGAGGTGTCCAGTGCAGAGCTCCTGGCTCAGAGCCTGCCACTCAGCGAGGGGGAGTGTGTCAGATGGGCCCTCGTGGTTCTGAGCGTCTCAGTGCTTCTCTGCTGGGGACTCGGTGCAGTCCAGGAAAGATGACTGTGGCAGCCACATGCTTTGTCTGAGCCCTGGGCTTCGGAGTTCCCGAGCCACACTCCGATCACAGGCCCCCAGGCCCTGAGCCTGCAGTCCTGGGAGCCAGTCTGCTCTCCTCCAGCTTTCCGACGAGTGCCCACTGAGGACACTGTGCTGTGCAGTTGGCAGGGTGAACCCTGGCGAGTCTGATCTCCATTCCAACAGCCATCACGTTCAGCTCTGACTCACACAGATGAACCGGATCACACAGCAGAAGTTGATGCACAGTCGCTCAAGCACATGGTTGTTTGGAGCGGAGGGCGCGTGTGTGGTCTCTGAGGGGTGTGCCGAGCTTCAGGGTGGTGGTGCTGAGCTCTGTCCTGTTGGGCTGTGTGGCACGTCTGCCTTGGACCTCCGACTCCCAAGTCTGGCTTCCGGGTTGAAGTGCTGCCCACAGGGCCTTTCAGACTTGAGGCGAGCTGGCATCTCAGTCCCTTCCTGCAGTGCCTCCTGCCGCAGGCCTTCCCGCATTCCTGTGGCTCTGGAGTGAAGGGTCGTGCTTAACAAGAACTGTGGGTAGGAGGAGGGAGCCAGACTAAGCCAGGCCCTGGACTCCGCACTCGTGCCGGGAAGAGCTCTCGCCTTCTGCCTGAGCGTTGTGGTGAGTGTGAGCCAGAGGGCTATGCGCCCGGCTGCCTGGCCAGCTGGTCTGACTGCAGCCTGCTCTCTGCAGCTGAGGAGTACCTGTCGTTCGCCTTTGAGCACTGCCACCGCTCCAGCCAGAAGAACAAGAGGATGATCCTGATCTACCTGCTTCCCGTGAAGATGCTGCTGGTGAGTGCCAGTTGGTCTGTAGCTGCTGGGGGCTTCCACAGCCTCGCAGGTGGTGCATGGCCAGCACTTCCAGGCCTTTGGAGCAGAGCTTGTCCTCGTCTCTCCTGGCAGTGATGAGCTCCAGTGTCCACAAGACAAGAGAAGCAAGTGGTGCTGTTGGCGTTTCTCCCTCAGGGCCGCACTTCACAGCAGTGGTCGGCCAAGAGAGGAGAGTGGCTGCAGGCTGCCTGTAGGGCCTTGGGTTCTTGAACAGAAGAGCCGTGACTGACCACCGGGGAGCAGGGGGCCTGTTCTCCACATCTGGATGAAAGTGGAAGTGGCACCTGCTGGTGGCCAAAGCGTCCTCTTCCAGGGTGGCTGCCCTGCTCCTCCCCGAGCCTCCCCACTCGGCCCTACCAGGGAGACGGGTGATGTCTGTCCTAAGTCCAGTGCTTCTCCTGGTGTTCAGTTGTCCTGACTGGGCAGACGTGGAAGGCTGCGGTCATGCGGTGCCCAGTTTCCCAGGGCTTTTCTTTGTATCCCATGGTATCTTTAGTCCTGTTTCAGCTCCTTCAGAAATTCTTAGGCCCTGGGCTCGAAATGCCTTTAACTTAATTCCGCTATAAGCTGCCATTGAAGACGGGCTGCCAGCATGAGCGCGCCTGAGAGCTCACCCTGTATCCTAGGGCCACATGCCGACCGTGGAGCTCCTGAGGAAGTACCATCTCATGCAGTTCGCCGATGTGACCAGAGCCGTGAGGTAGGGCCCTACTCGCCACGCAGGGAACCTGTGGGTAGGGTTGCACACTGCTCGAGAGAGCGGCGTTGACGCGCTCTCTCCGGGCCCTGCTGTGCACTGGCCCCACCAGCGAGGGCAACCTGCTCCTGCTCAACGAGGCGCTGGCGAGGCACGAGACCTTCTTCATCCGCTGCGGCATCTTCCTCATCCTCGAGAAGCTGAAGATCATCACCTACCGGAACCTCTTCAAGAAAGTGTGAGCAGGGTGCATGCCTGGGGCAGGGGGCGGGGTGGGGACACAGCCTGGGGGCAGCTGTGGTGCCCACTGCTCCTGTCTTCTGCGGGCAGCTGGCCTGCCTTCAGTGTTGACCTGGGTGTCTGAGCCACAAAGGAAACACCGGGTCTGGCTCTTCTGGGACCTTGTAGCCACAGACTCTCGAGATTAGACTTCAGACAAGGCAGCCCTTGCAGCCCGCTGTGGGCAGGCTGTCAGCAGCAGCCGCTGAGCCTGCAGGACACTGCATGGGCAGGGTGCACCCTGGGTCAGAGCGCTGATGTGGAGAACCGTGTCTTAGTCTCCACCAGGTGGTCACCAGGTGTGCAAGCATTCTGTTGGTACTAGCAGCTTTTTACAATAGCAAAGTCAGATTGTATTTCAAGCTCTTGTTTGTAGATTGTTTCAGAACGTGTCCTTGGTGGAAGCATATTTTGTTCCTTCTGGTTCATTGTGAGATGCCTCTGTCTGGCTCCTGGCCTCTTCCTGGCCTTGAGTCGCCCCGTGGGGAGCTGCAGCGTGGGTCTTCCCTCTTCAGGTATCTGCTGCTCAGAACACACCAGCTGTCCCTGGAGGCCTTCCTGGTCGCCCTGAAGTTCATGCACGTGGAGGACGTGGACATTGACGAGGTGCAGTGCATCCTGGCCAACCTGATATACATGGTGAGTCACCTCACACTCGCCCGGCAGCCACTCACAGTGGGGTGGCCTGGAATTCGGAGTTTGGTGGGGTGGCGTTGGAGTAGTGAGTGGCCTTTGGCCTTTGCAATGGTATTTGCAAATACCATCCCCCGCAAGGCCGTCAGACACGAGGGTGGGTGCTGACCACCCCGACTACAGCGGGCTGCTCACCCTGGCATCTTATTGTGACTGAGCTGTGCAAGTGCAGACCAGCTCCCCCTCCTCTCCTCCAGGGTCACATTAAAGGCTACATATCCCACCAGCATCAGAAGCTGGTAGTCAGCAAGCAGAACCCGTTCCCCCCACTGTCCACGGTGTGCTGAGCAGGGGCTGACAGCGGGGCGCGTCTGCACCTGGCGGGGGCTCGCTGTTCTTGGCAGCTGGAATCTTCAGTGCCCCCGAGGGTGCCAAGACTAGTTTGCCCGCACTCCAGCCTCCGAAGCCTTGTGGTCCTCTGTGATCAGTGCCAGCCTCAGGGAGACCTGGGCCTGCGTTTTCAGACAACCTGTCAGCTGGCGGTGCTGGGGGGCCTCCTGAGGGGGTGCTTCCCAAGCAGGGTTCACACAGGCGATCTTTGTGACTTTGTAACTCTTTCTATAAAGAAGAATATTTTGAGTTGTTCTCTTCTAAGACGTGTCTGTTTTTATTTATTAAATCTGAACCTTTGTGTAATTGAAATACTTGGTTGGCTGAGGGCTTCTTTTTAGAAGCAGAATGTAGTCTGACTGCGTGTCCCAGCTTTCTCAGCTGTGCGTGGCCTGCCTGGCTGCCGTGTTCTGGTCTGCCCTGAGTTCTAGAAGGGGAGCTCTGAGGGCAGGCACAGCAGGCTCCAGCTGCAGCCTTTCCTGAGCTGTGGGAGGCTGGCCTTTGCCTTTCAGAGGCATCTCTGTCCCTCCTCTCTTGTAGGACCAAAGTCCTGTCTGGTACCCTTAGTCACCTCCAGACCTGCTCAGGCAGTGCTCTTGGCTGGGGCACGGCGCAGCCCTCACCCCTGCAGCCGCTCAGCTCTCAGCGTGCCCGTGCTGTTGAGATTCTGAGAGGAAAGCCATCTGAGGGCACCTCTGCCCAGTTCCCAAGTCTGGGAGCTGCTTGTGCCCTCTGCAGAGAGAAGCATCGCAGAGCCCGTGGGTTCCCCGCTCCAGCTGCCGCAGCTTGGCTCACCTGCGCCTGCTCTGCCCGGCTCCCGAGTGTGCTGCTGGGCAGCACCCCAGGCCTCGTGCTGTGGCGTGGCATGTCCGTCCTCTGCTCACAGACGTGCAGGCTGGTCAGGACTTGGGGTGTTGCTCTTTGTACCACATGATGCAACCGGGGGTTCACTCCTGGCAGGTGTGCAGGCTCTGGGATCACCTGGCTCGGTGGTGGGAGCCAGTCCCCAAGCGTGTCAGGCAGCTTGGCGTCACTGTAGCCAAAATTCCCAACCGGAGTAGCTTAGAGGAGGAGAAGTTTATTCTTGCTTGTGATTTAAAGTTCTCGGACCTGGTCAGCCCATTCCATCCTGGGCCGGAGGTGAGGCAGAGCGTCGGGCAGAGGGCGTGGAGGCAGGCTGTCAGCTCCTGGCAGCCAGGAAGCAGGGGAGACCAAACAACCCTGAGGGCACGCCCCGACCCACCTCCTCCCCCCAGCCCTCCTGCCTACAGGCCCCACCCAGCTGGCCATTCAAATGACGAGTCCACCAAAAGGGTCACTCCACTGACTAGGTCACAGCTCTCCTGGTCTCATTTCCCCTTGGACCTTCCTGCGTTATCCCAGTGTTTTGGTATTGTTGGGGCAGGGGCAGCTTGTGTCCAGACCACAGCGTGACTGTGTCTGCTGGTCTCAGCGGCTTCCAGCTGTGTCACCAGACCCCACAGTGGGTGCAGGCGGAGTGTGAGCCTGCGGATTCCTGCTCCTCTCCCCACCCGGGGCTGTGCTGAGCCCAGGCTGTGACCGGGGGTGGCCACTTGCTGGTGAGCCTCCTGGGCTGCCCACGCCGGTCTCTCCCGCACACGTCCCCGGGCCCCATCTCTTGCAGGGTTGCCTGTGGGAATCTGGTCCTTCCACTGTAGACAGAGGCCTTGGGTGACCTGCAGCTTCCGATCAAAATGACGGTCTCGTGGAAACCTGTCGGAATGCCTGTGAGCATCCCTGGATTTCAGTCCACCTCAGAGCAGAAGGCTGAGGCTGGTCAGCACCTCCAGGCCGCTCACGGAGCAGCGGACAGTGACGCCCTGAGCCAGGGACTGACAGCTGCAAGGCAATGAAAGACCCCAGTGTGCAGCACCCTCGAGTGTGGACCGCCGGCGTCCAGCCTGTGTGCAGGGACCCAGCTCCAGTCCACGTGTAGGCCTGACACCAAGGAGCTGGGCTACCTCTGCCAGGAGTCTCTGGTTTGGCCTTTCATTTCCTTAGTACCACAGCCTTTGTGTTGTTTTGTTTTCTCCTATCAAGACGTGGTCTGAGTTGTTTAGGGTCTCAAAGTTGCTGGGCCTGGCCTGGAACTTACTATCCTGCCTCAGCCTCCCAAGTTGCTGGGATTTCAGGGGTGCACCACTGTGCCCCACTAGTCAGGTCCTTTTCAAACCGTGACAGCCGAGTTTCTGCTGCTCCTCGTAGAGACAAGGACGTGGAGGTAGAGCAGTCCTCGGAGAGCCAGCTTCATCTTGCATTAGAAACAAAAATTCCCACTTCAAGACCTTCACTGTATTCCTACCTGTGATTGTTCCTCTCCCTTGTGGTCTTGCATCGTTGGTGAGAGAACACCAACTCGTGTTCACACCAGGCTTGTGTGCCACCCTGAGCACCGTGCTGTCGTCAGCAGAGTTCTCGTGTATCACAACACACTGCAGAAGTCTTTTGGGGGGCTTGTTAACTTGACCTTCAAGACATGTATCTGGCCATAAAGAGCTTGTGTTGTTTTGTAGGATTTGGGGGGGCATTGAAGTCAGGTGGTTAGGGAAGGGGCCCAAGCCAGCCAGCCAGCTTTGCCTCCTGCCCCTCTACTGAGATGGCCCCCAGACCTGCTGCAGTCACTGACCGCCAAGCTTCCATTTGCTCAGGTGTTAATGGGGAGAAACCTCGAGGCCAGGAGAAGCGCCCAGCAGGCTAAGGGACAGGCTGGCCATGTGCACCAGGTGTGTGGGCCCGGGCCTCACCCGGCCTCTGCAGCAGGAGGACGGCCCTGGCGCTACCCTGTGCCTGCCTGGCGAATCAGGCTGTTAGAACAGCATTCAAATCTGCTCAGAGCACAGGCTCTAGAACTCAGAATGTCCCCAGCAGTCAGGGTCACCAGGCCTGCAGAGGAAGCATGTGGTGATGAGGGTGAGAACCGACCAGGGGTCAGGACGCTAGCGGGTGCCACCAACACGCAGAGCCAGGCTGCATTCCAGGTCCTCAAGAGAAGCGGTGACTGAAAAGAGAAGACCCAAGTCCAACAGCGCGATGCCTGAGCACAGGTGGACAGCGGCTTGGACAGCACCCAGGAGGCCAGCAGCTTCGGATGTGGGGGGACTGCCCAGAAAGGAGACACCCCTCGCAGGTGGGCCACGCTGGCTGGGGCAGCACAGCACCAAGACCACAGCCAGAGTCCCCACCCTGATGTGAAGGACAGGCCAGGCTCTTTGTCCAGGAGTCCGATGCTCAGAGTCCCAGTTCTCGAGCTCTGCCACACACTCCGCTTTGTATTTGAAGCATGTTGAATTTTTGGATTAGAAATGCTAAAGCCTGTGCAAATATCCCCAAATCTGCAGAACCTCAGAATGGAAACACTGCTGGTCCCAAGCACAGCAGACAGTCAGCGGCGGGTCCAAGACCTGAGCGTGGGACAGAGGGAGGCCCACGGGACACAGCCCAACACAGTCCTGGCCTCCACGAGGAGCTCCGTGGCAGAGACGGAGGCACCGCCGCCCAGAGCCCAGGGCAGGAATGAGCACTGTCCCGGCAGAGGTCTGGGTGCCTGGGAGGAGGCGTGGGAGGCGGGGACTGCAGCCGGACCACGTGCACACTAGCTCGCTGGCTTCAGTCAGCTTCCGGAGGCTGCTCGCTCAGGGATGAGACCGCCAGGCGAGTCCAGGCTGCAGGCTGATGCATGCGCCAAGCACAGCAGCTGTGAGCAGGAGAGAGTCAGCAACACAGGCCAGCAAAGGGGGCAGAGTGAGAGCTCAGCCTCCAGGAGCAGGTGGGAAGTGGGGGACAGCAGAGGTCAGAGTCCAGTCCTCCCACAGTCACAGTGGAGTGCCACGGGAGGGCTGTGGACTCGGATGTGAGTCCTGCAGGGCCACTGCTGTGGAGATCTCCACGAGCTCAGTGGGGCGGCTTCTGAGCTGCTTCCAGGACTGCAGCTCGGCCTGCCTCAGTGTCCTCCACACACCCTTGACTCGGGGGACACTCACACTGGGGGCGGAAACCAGGAAACGCTGAGAAACAAGCAGCTGGTGTTGGCAGAGCTGGTCCCCACCTTCACCTCCGCCATCCCAGGTGGCCTGGTGCATCGACAGGACAGACAGACAAGGTGGCTGCAGCTGGGGTCTCTGAGCTCAGGGAGGGGGCGGAAGGTCACCAGGCCAACAGCTGGACGCCAGCTCTGTCCCTTCCCATCATGACCACCACTCCGCCTCTGTGCAGCCTCATTCCCAGGCTGGCCCTGCACAGCAGTCTGAGCTCTGTCCTGCGCTATCCTGCCTCCACCCTGCTTTCCGGTACTTGGCATGGACACAGGCCAAGGAAAGGGCCAGCCTCTGGGACGGGAGGATGGGAAACAGGAAGCCAAAACTAGTATCCAACAGTAAGAGCAGTAAGACTTGTTTTGTGGGGTTCAAAAAAAACACAAGGAAAGAATAAAATACCAGCCACAATGCAGATGCGTGGGGACCTGGGGATCTTCTGGGCCCAGGAGAGCCCTGTGGACGCACTGGGAAGTCACAGCTGGTGCTGCATGTCACGCCATTGCGCACACCGCACGCGGCTGCCGAGTCAGTGCAGTGAGCACAGAGGAGGAGCGCCAAAGAAATTCAGGGAGCAAACCGCCGAGCTGGGATTCCCACCAGGGATACAGCCAGGCTGTGAGCAGCCCCAGGCCTGGCCACTTTGCCCCTGCGGTCTAGGGGCCACCTGATGCTGAGGCACCTGGACAGCCCTGGGCAGTGGAGGCCGACACCCTGCTCTGTGTTTGGAGCAGACGATGAGGACTGCCAAGCCGCGGCCAATTCTGCCACGGAGCAGCACGTGGCTGTGACCAGCAAGGTGGGCTGTGACCAGGCTCCAGTGTGCTGCGCACGCTCCTGACCGGCGGCAGGACCTTTGCTGGCCTCAGAAGCCGGCCCCTCACCACAGATCCCCTCACCGTGGCGAACGCCAGGAGAGAACCAGTGCTCGCACCCTCACCCGATGCCGAGGGGTCGGGACGACTGCGCAGCGAGGGCACTGGGGTCAGGCTGCCCGGTCTCTGCAGGGCTGCAGCAGACCTCAGAAGGACAGCCCAGTCCAGACCTTGCTGTGGCAGGGCCGGGTGCGGGCGAGACCAGCAGCCCCCCAGGAGCACAGGCAGGAGTGCACGAGGGGCGGTCCTCAGCAGCCCCCTGCCCGGGACAGCAGTGCAGCACGTCCTCCTGCCTGGGTGAGGCTGACTTGGCTGACAGGGAAGCAGGGAGCCAGGAGTGCCCGCGTGGAGTGACCATGCGCCCTTAGTCCATGGGCCCTGGCTCTCCAGGGCATGGTCCCCTCTCCAGCCTGTGGGTCTTCATGAGATGTTTCCCATGCTGAGGTGCCAGGAGCACCGTGGAGGGGCCAGACCGGGGGTCTCCAGCTTTCCCTCGAAGACATCCCAGCGTTGACATCCATGTGTCCTAAGGACATCCCACCGTGGTGCGTGCCAGCCTGGGCCTTGCTGCTGTGAAACCCCCCCACCCCCGGTTGGTTTCAGGGCTGGTTGGGTCTCAGGGGCCATCCCAGCCTCAGCCCTCTGGGTTTGCTGAGCGCTGCGCCTCCCCCTTCCCACTGAGGACTCAGGGGCTGCTTCCTCCTGGGCTCAGCTGTCCTGGGCCACCAGGAGGCCACAGGAGGAGACACTGTGGTGCAGCACCGTCCTGCGTCTGCGTGACTGCGGGTGAAGGAGCCCGAGAGCACTCGTGAGGCCCTGTGGTCTCCTTCCTGGGCCACACACCTATGGAAGCGGCTCTGGGCTGCTCCCCTCTGCTCCGCATCTTTCTGGATTCTGTTCTGGATGGGGCCACCTCTGCAGCCAGAAATCCACCAGAGGACTCTGCTGTCCAGACGGTTGCCTTACTCCAGAGTCCTTGGGGCAGATCCCTGCCGGCCCCCCGGGAGGCTCGAGTTCTGCTTCCAGCTCTGGCACTCGGGATCTGTGCGCTGGGCGTCTGTGTTTTGAGGTCATTGGTGACATTTTGGGGGTTTTTTTTGGTAACAGATTGAACCCAGGGGTGCTCATCCGCGGAGCCACACCCCCAGCCCTTTTATTGTTTATTGTAAGACAGGGTCTTGCGAGTTGCTTAGGGTCTCGCTGTATTGCTGTTCCTGGAAGCAGGTTGGATGTGTCTGCTTTTCTCCTGTGGCCTGGGCAGGTCAGCGAAGCCCAGGACCCGGGCCTGCCTGTCCTAACAGCCACCTTTCAAGCCAAGAAGGCACCTGGGAGAACAATCCTTTAGTTCCTGACCAGCAGGCAAGGGCCAGTGGGTTGCCTGGGCCCTGTGGGGAGGAGCATGCCCAGGGTCAGGCCTGCTGATGGGGCTGCGACAGCAGTGGTCAGCCCACCTCTCTGACCCCCATCTCTGGGCCTTGTCTCTCCCTCCTCCCTTTGCAGAACGGTGTGACTCCTAACTGGACCATCCTCACCGACTATCACATTACACTACTGGTTCTTTGTTCTCAGACTCCCCTCTTCTATAAAAGTGCTGTAATTCTTTAATAAATTTGAGACTGTGTCTAGAACCTGCTCCCGGGGGCGTTGGTTACCCTGTCGGCCTTACCCCCTCCAGAAGGGACAAAGAGCCCACAGGTCGAGGCCTAGCCTGACGGTGACAACAGTCCACCTTCCAGACGGAATGCTCCTAACAAAGCCCAGCCTCCCCAAGGCAGTTCTGGTGGCCGCAGACCACAGATGGCCCCTGTGACATGCATAGACTTGGTGGGTTTAGTCTGCACGTTTGCTGACAGGAAAAGTGATGCTAAGGAGGGAGGTCACTGCAGGTCCACTGGGTTAGCAGATGGAGGCTCCAACCCCACTTTGAGCCCAGCACTAGTGGCCATCCCCATGCCCTGCAGAACTGGTGGCACCCCCGCCCCTGACCACCTTTCATTCAGAGCCTTCTGAGTTGGATTCTCCTGGATGGGCCAACAGTGGACGCCCACCGTACCAGGCTGATTCAGGGCCTGCCCTCTTGCCGAGGGGGCCTCTGTTTCCTTCCATGCACAAGAACCCCGAGGCACAGGCCATCTAGTTACAGTGGCCTGGAGGGCGCAGACAGCAACAGCCAGCCAGATGCCTCTGTGCATCTGGACCCACACAACCTCCAAACTCCAGAAGCAGGAGTCTGCGTCTGGGTCTGCCTCAGGGACCTGGACCCCAAGTCCTGCTGCAGCCTGAAAATGCACCCCAGACAGTGCCCGAGGCCAGACCCCTTTCTGGAGGAGCTGGGAGGGCCTCGGGGCAGTCATCCAGGCCACCTAGACACGCGTGGGTGGCCCCCGGGCTGGTTCTGGGAAATCGAGTACGAGTTCCCATTGACTTTTCCTAACCTTGCAAAATGTTTACAAAGGCTCTGCCAGCTCTTGGCTTTGGGGGGAGTTGTACCCGAGAACTTTTAAACTTTGTTCACAAAGTTCCGCAAAGTGTACAGGAGTTTTGGGAAACAGGTGTGGGTCCTGGCTGGACAGCCGACTGCCTTAGGCAGGCTTGGCTTCCTTCTCCTGTGACTCAGGCCTGAGGCAGGGCTGGGCTGTGCAGGCCAGGCAGGAGAGGACCGGGAGCCCCGTGCCACACCCCTGCTCTGGGGTGAGCTGAGTCACAAGAGTCCCAGAGACGTCCAGCATGGCCCATCCCAGAGACTCAGGAGTTTAGTTCTGAGGTCTGGACCCAGAGGGTCCCAATCACAGCCCACTCCAGGGGTCCCTGGCACACAGCCCAGCTTAGGGCGACCCCTGAATGATAACCAGGCAGCTGGCCCAGGCAAGATGCCGTGGCAGGGGTCTGGGTTAAACGCTCCCTGTCACTTAGGCAGTGCAGTGAGAAGCTTCCCGGTTCTTGGCTCACCAAGAAGCTTGCCTTTCCCAGGAAGTTGCAGGGAAGAAGCACTTCTACCCACAGTCTAGTTCCAGGAGGTGAGCGAGCAGACGGGGCCAGGGACAGTGTCAGCCGGTCTGTTCCACTGCCTTGGCCTCCCCACCCTGAGCCACCGCATGTGCCTGGGGCCTCAGACCCTCATTCACAAAGGAGCTGCCCAGGCAGCTGAGACTGGCAGTTTAGGGCACTGAGGGCAGGAACCTGCGCTGCCAGGGGATGGCAGCAGCTCCCCAGGCAGCCCTGCCTTCCAGTCAGGTGGGGACAGCTCAGGGTAGGGAAGAAGGGCTCTGATCTCTGCTGGCCAGCAGCCCCTCCAGGAATCAGCCTGCACACCAGACGCCGCCCAGCAAGTCTCCAGTGCCCACGGCTTTAATGGGGAGGGGAGACCGAGGCGGGGGTGTCTGCGGCGGGTGGCCCCTTGGCCCGCATGGACTTGTCGATCCACTTGAGGAAGGCGGTGACCTTGGTGTAGACTCCGTACTTCCCTTTCCTCGCGCACCCTTCTCCCCAGCTGACAATGCCTGTCACAAAGTAGGTGTCCTTGAACCGGGTGACGTGGGGGCCGCCACTGTCCCCCTGGCAGGCGTCCTCCAGCTTGGCGTCGTAGCCGGCGCAGAACATGTTCTGCGTGATGGAGAAGCTGCTGGACAGCTTGCAGGTGTTGCGGTCCACGTAGGGCACCTCCAGCATCTTGAGCGTGGTGGACGGCCGGCCCTTCTCGTGGGTGCGCCCGAACCCGCTCACGATGCCCGTCTTCTGCGTCATCAGCGTGGCCTCGGCCCAGTCCTTCTGGGGCAGGCAGGCGGGGGCCACGTTCATGCGGAAGGCGATGGGCGTCTTCAGCCTGAGCACCGCGATGTCGAAGTCGTAGGTCTCCCGCACGAACTTGTTGTGCTTGATGACCACCTCCACCTCGTGGGCCATCTCGTTGCCCTCCTCCTGCTCCGTGTTCCGGTCCCCTGGAGCCGAGAGGACAGCAGCAGTGAGCTCCCTGGGGCAGCATTCGCATGTCAGCTGCGTTCCAAGAACTCAGCTACCTGATTGAAACTGGCTTATGACCACATCCAAGTGGAAAGAAGAGAGTGTGGAAATGAGCTTCTGGGTCCCTCTGGGGTGTAGGGACCTGGTGTCCCTCCTGGGGTGTCATGACAGGTGACCCTCCAGGGGGTCAGGTCATTTGGGCATGTGTGAGGACCTGAGGGCCTCTCAACTCTTCATGCTCTTGGCAGGGACTCCTGTGTGTGTGTGGTGTGTGGGGCCCCGTCCAGGTGCTAGGGAGCTCAAGGTCCAGCCCTGGGCCATGTGACCAGCTGAGCACCTGCGACATGGCCCGTCTGAGCCGGGAGGAATCGTGAGTGTCACACTGGACTTAGAAAGGAAAGGAGGGTGCCCAGTGTCTCATTTCACACTGAAGTGCCAATAATTGGGTGTGTGGGCTGAATTGGACATATCAAGATGAAGTCCACCTGCTCCTACGTGCTCGTCAAGGGTGCAGCAGGGACTTAACACTAGTGTGAGATCTCGGTCGCACTTGTGGCTTGAGCTGGGTTTTCTCTGGACAGCACCAGAGTCTGTAGAGACAGACAGACATTAACCAAAGACCACAGACAAAAGCAGGAGACTGAGAGAGCTGCAGAGAGAGGGAGAGGGAGGTCAGGAGGCCCGGAGGGGCAGCCAACCAGACAAGGAGGGCCTCTGGGGACACTGGGCAGGGCTGGGAGGCCCAGGAAGGTCAAGCCCCACCCCGACTTCCAGGTCCTCCTCTGTAAATGCCTCCCGGTCCCTCTCATATTTTAACCTGTTCGAGTGTTGCTGACCAGCGGGGACGGTGGTGCCAGGGCTGGAGGACATGGGTGGCACTTACCTACCCTCACCTTGAATCTCTTGGCTTGGTGCAGACAGTGGGCTGCGGTGAGGACGTGGAATGGGCTCAGGATGGTGCCCCCACAGAACCCCTCATTCTCCTCGTCCACCAGGAGAGCCTGTGGCAGCAAGAGATCAGTCAGCTTCCCCCGCGGGCACGCCAGAGCCACCCGGTCACACAGGCCCTGAGGATAGTCTGGACCTACTTCTCAAGGAGCAGCCTGGCCTCCTGGCCTCGGGCCACAGAGTCCCTGCCTCACCAGGCAAAGCCTCCCCCTGGTGGCTGGCCTGTCCCAAGCGCCTGCCTTCCTGTGCCTCTGGCCCTGACACCCGTCTCCCTCTGGGCCCTGGAGCCACTCTTCCGCCCATGCCCTTCGGAGCCCTATTGAAGTGCCCTAAGTGCTCACGTCCCCCTCTGCTGTGGCAGCTGCTCCCGCCCATCCCCTGGCTCCCACCCTCGCCTGTGGGGAGTGGCTGCGCACCTGCTGACCGGCGACCCGGCTCCTTATGGGCCTTTCTCTCTTTCCCAGAGCAGGGCAGCCCTGGGCACGGGAGGCCAGCAAGGAGAATGGCAGACAGGTCAGGGGGCAGAGCAGAGCCCCGTCCGCGCCCAGCCTCCTGGGGCTGCGGCCAGCGTGCTGGGTGGAGCCCTCGCCCAGCAGGGACTCTGCTTGTGCCAGGTGCCGACCCGGCTGGTCAGGTGTCTCCCCAGGTGCTGGGCAGAGCAGCTCAGGACGGTTACCTGCCAGGGACACTCCCCCTCTTCACAGTCCCGGCCACCCACAATCCGGCCACGGTAGTTGCTGTCCTTCTCCTCGTACGTCTGGTTGGGGTGGAACAGGTCAAAGGGGTCCTGGGTGGGATGCAGGCTGTCCAGGCCATCCCACTCCAGCGTGGTGGCCCCGGGCGCAGCCTCACTGCGGTTGGTGGCTGGCCCCACCGACCTCTTCCTCCGTCCCAGCGTGAGCTTCCCACAGGGGAAGGGCTCTGGAAGAAGCACAGCCAGGGCCCTCAGCAGGCAGGACCCCGCACACCCCTCCCAGCCCGGTCAGGCATCCGGGAGGAAGCTGGTGCTCAGGGGTGGGGGCCGAGCCCCCGGTGGGTGCCTGTCTGCATGGGGCCCACCTCACATGGAGCTCTAGTCACAAGCCAAAGCAGAAGGGGACAAGTGCAGTGCCTGCGACTTGCTTGCAAGTGCACCAACAAGTAAAAGTGGCTTGGTGGACAAGGGAACAGAGGCAGCAGGCGGGGGCAGGACGGAGCGAGCACGGTCAGCGCCAGGGGAGGATCCAGAGGGCGGGCTCACGTGGGGCTCCCGGGCAGCTCTTTGGCATTCTTCCTCATGAAGTATTGAAAGAACATCCAGTATTCTGGCAGGACGGCACACACAGCGGCCTAAGGCCCTGGAGGGCAGCTGACGTGACTCGTGTGCCCGTGCCTACCGCATCCTACCGCATCCTACCGCATCCTACCGCATCCTACCGCATCCTGGCTCCTGCGAGGAGCCGCGGGCAGGCCCGCGTGTCTGGCAGCTCCTGCTACCTTATCTGTGAGGGACCCAAGGCAGAAAGGAGGGGCCTGCGTGCAGAGCCAGAGGGGAGAAGGGACACGGTCAGCAGGGACCTGTGCTCGTGCTTGTCCACGGCCAGCTGGGTCAGGGGGCTTTCACCTGGGCTCATGCAGGGTCTGCAGCCACCCTGGCCTGCAGGGTGCCTGGGGATGCTCCTGGAGGTGAGGCCAGCGCCCCGAGCCTGGCCTGGGCTGAGCTTGCCCTCGCTGCCCCCCGCGCTCTGCACCCGCTCTCCACGACCCGGAGCAGAGCTTCCTGCACTAGGAAGCAGTTCACTGCTCTTTCTCTTCCTCTGTCTCTTCTTTGTGGCACTGGGATGGAACCCAAGGGCCTCGCACATGCTGGCCAGTGTCCACCACAGACTCACTCTCCCAGCCCTTTGCTCTCATTGATTTGTGATTATTCCTGCCTGCTAAAAACATCTGTATGCATGTCAAGAAACAGCATCAGTTAGAACATCTCTGAATCAGCTGAAGCTTGGAACTTCATTATCACTGGAAATGAATTTGCATTGCCTTTTCTTTTTCAGGGTTTCATGTCACTTAATTGGAGTCACCTTTGCAGGATGTATTTGGGACCTTTTTTTTCTTGATTACTTATTTTTTGAAATAAACTGTTTCACTGAGAAGGACATGACAGAGTCATGGGTCCTCTGGCAAAATCGAGTCTCTGATGGGGCGTTTGTCACAGGGCTGGGACCTGCAAGTGTGCTTTGTCACCTGGCCCTTTGACAGGCAGCCTGAACACGGCTTCTCTAACTCACTCCTGCGATGCCTAGTGAGGTGGGCCAGCTGGGTGCTGAGAGGCAGATGCGGTGGCACCGAGGGGCTGGCCTCCCAGGAACACTGGCTGGCACTGGTCCCCAGCCTGGGGGTCACTGAACCTGTCCTGCGTTGACTACCCTCTGGGAGCCTCCTCAGCAGTGGCTCCAGAGCTTGTGATCAGACCCCTCAGGTCCAGTCCTCTCCAAGTAAAAGGAAAGATAAACCCAACCAACACGGGGGCCACAGAAGCCGGTCAGCGCTGGGGGCCACCCGCGCCACTCTCCTCTGCTCAGGCAGAGTGGTGCCTGGGGCTGCAGGGCCAGCCAGGCGGAGTGCCCTGCGGGAATCGCCTCCCCCAGGGCCGCGTCCTCCTCAGAGGCAGGGACAGCAGGGACAAGCAGGGTCACCAGCACAGCTGGCTCCCAGGACTGCCGGGGCTTCACTTCGAATGACCCGACCTGCGCGCAGGCCCCGCCAGCACGCGGCCCTTCCCTGCCCTGTCGTGGCTCGTGCCCCCAGCCCCGTGTGGCACGAGGTCCTCCTACCTGTGGAGACACAGGACTTGCCGTCGTCACCGAGGATGTATCCGCTGGCGCAGGAGCACACCACTGAGTTCTGCTTTTCCTGGCAGAACTGGTCGCAGTCCCCATTGTCCAGGCTGCATAGTTTCCGTGCAACTGCCGGCAGAGGGAATGGCCGCGGCTGCAGGAGGGCCAGCCCCAGCTACCTCCCCCTCAGACGCACAAGCCACCGTGGGAAAGGCACACCTGGCAGCGCAGGAGAAGACCCCCGGGTCCACGCAGCTGCTGCCCTGCCCTAAAGAACCCAGGCTGCCCAGGACGGAGGTCCCATGGGCTGGGTGGTGTGGCCTGAGGTCCGCAGGCGCTCGCTCCAGGAACCAGGCGCCAGCACAAGGACAGAGGCTCTCGGGGGAATGAAGGCCTCTGTGACAAGACGGGCTCTCAGGCCTGGCCTGGCCTGTGTCCAGTCGGGCTCAGGCCGACACCCCTCACCATGCCACACAGACAGTGTGGAAGCCTCATTCCTCCACAGAGACTGGCCCTGGGCACTTCAGGAGATTCTCAGAGGAGTCATTCTCCCCTTCAGGTTCCACCCCTCTGTGGCCAGTAGCTCCAGCCAGGCCCCTGCGGTGGCCTCCTGTGCGCTCTGCTGAGGGCTGAGCATCATGCCTGGCCCGAGGGTCCTGCCGTCTGCTGGTGCCTTCAGCTCCGGCTTGCTCCCTCCACCTATAATTAACCACTGAGCAGCTCTGAGCACTGACCACGTCCGCCTGCACCACTGTAGAAGCCAGCCAGGGTCAGGCCCTGCTGTGGACACTTGTGCTCACAGCTCTGGGATCCTGAGGGACTTGGCGTGAGCACAGGCCTGTGGAGGGTGGAGAGGCCATCAGGAGGCTGGAGAGCAGCTCCAGCACTGGCAGGAGGGGCAGCTGTGAGAGTGGACGGGCCCTGAGGCTGAGGCAGCTGAGCCTGGCTGTGACTCGGCACGTTACCTGAGCCCAGGGCCTCAGTGTCCACACTTGCAAATTGGGGAGGAAAAGCCGACCCAGAGGCCCATGAAGCTCCTGATGTGGCGCCCACAAGCCTTGTGCCCTTGGCAGACACCAGCCTGTCCGTCACCCTCCAGCCTGGTTAAGCCCACCTTCCACGGTCAGCAGGAACTCTGGAAGCCAGAATCGCCAGGGCTTCCAGAACAGGCTGAATCCAAACCCAGCTCATTAGCAATGCTACCTATGATTAGCTGCTCCACACTGCTCCGTTTGGGTTTGGATGAAAAGATATTACCATGCAAGCCAACGTAAATGGAATTTTAGAAAACATCTCTTACAGCCCTGGGCATCTTCTTCATATCGGGTGAGCCAGCCCAGTGGTTTGCAGGAGAGATAACTGGCCCTCGATGGAATGAGACATAACTGACATTCCCATTGGAGAAAGTCCTAAAGTAATCCAATCCAAGAACATGTTCTAAAGATTTTCTATAGCCTAGTCCATCTCATTTCTGGTGATACCTGAGCTGGACAAAATCAAAGCTCATGGTTGCTAGGAAAGCTAGGCCTCTGGTCATAGAAGCAGATCGCTTCAGTCCCACGCAGTCTTGGCCTTGATAGAAGAAATGCCTCCTACTAGCACGAGTCTCACTTTCCATTTCCTTCCTCACACACTGGGCACAGGTAGTATCTTCAATGTGAACCCAAAGATTGTCTGGTTCTCTGAAAACAATTTTTTCTCTTTAGGTTCTTTACATTGTGATAATGTTGCATTTAAAGAGAATATTTTAATGTGATATTAAAGAAATATTCCAAAGGAAAAAAAAGACATCATCTTTCTTTTTAGGGAAATATGGCCTAATAACCTATTTTTTTAAATTAAAAATCACTAGTTATATTGGGGAAAGCTCAGTGATGCTCCCATGTGGAATGAATTAAATGTATCAAAACTTTATAACTGGCCAATATCAAGTACCCCCCAGTGCTGTCTGCACTGACAGATCTAAGTGAAGGAGGTGGTTCTGAACCGTAGCTCCAGGCTACAAGGAGCCTCAAGCGCAGAGTCAAGCAATCTACCCCCATCTTGGAGCATGTGGGCTTGGTGGGTGCTCCGTGGCCCCTTTCAGAGTGGCAGAGAGACACTGTGTCCTCAGCGTACCCTGACCCTGGGCAGCCAGGGAGACCCTGGCTCTGCACTGAGAGCTTCCTGCAGGGGCACAGGATAACACAGACTTCGTCAGCTGAAGTCCCTCAAGGTCATCTCATACGGATTCCCGCCTTCCCTCCTCACTGCCCACCTCCAGGCGCAGCTGCTCTGAAGACAGCCCAGCAGAGGGACTTACAGAATTCACAGTTCTTCCCTTCGAATCCGTCCAGGCAGAAGCAGGAGTACTCTCCGAGGCCGTCTCTACACTTGCCCTGATTCTGGCAAGGACTGCTTTCACACTGGTCACCATCTGCAAAGGGAGGGTTGGCACAAGTCTGCAGGCCACCATCCGGAATGGCTGTGCGGGACGGCCTGGCACTGGCGTGGCTCACTTCTGCTGCTCTGGGAACACTGTTTCCAGGCTGTGTTGTCCCCCCTCTGGTGGCCCTGTCTCACTGGCCCTTGGTGCCCCTATTTCTGCTGGGATGCTTTGCAGTGTGTCTATGGCCAGAGTGGAGCTCCGGGCCAGGGACTGCAGTGGCCACTGGAGCCGCGGCAGAAGCTTGCTTCTGAGCTCAGGGTTGATGAGAAGGGTGTTGGGTTCCCCCTTCCAGGGATCTGGGGTGGAAGAGAAAGCAGAGACACCTGTCCAGCACGAAGCGGCTTCCCATCTCCTGGTGGACGCTCAGCCCCTAATGCAGAGCTAGGCCAACTGCCATTTGAGAAACTTAGATACTATCATCAGGTGGTCACCACTCATAGCTTCTGAAGTGCTAGAAGATTTAAGTTGGGTGGCTAGCTTGTTCGGGAATCCGATCTTTCAGACTCCACTCTTTGCTTTCATGTAATACACTTGTATTTTTAAAAAATCACCTGGAAATTGGTACCCTCCAATAGGAATGAACTGATTAGAATCCACATTTGAGCTGGATGTGTGGCATGTACCTCTCAGGAGGCTGAGGCTGGAGGATCATGTAAGCTCAGGAGTTTGAGACTATCCTGGGTGACATAGTGAGACCCCATCTCTTAAAAGAAAAAAAAATTTTTTCACTGGGCACAGGCTGCACACTAGTAATCCCAACTATTCATGATGCGGAGGCAGGAGGATTGCAAGTTCAAGGTCAGCCTGGGCCATTTGGGAAGATCCTGTCTCAAAGCACAAAACGAGTGGGGATGTGGCTCGGTAGTAAATTGCTCTGGGGCTCAATCCCAAGTACCAAGAATCATACTTGGGTAAATAAAACCAGAATAATCAAAATTACTATAAAAACAATTTTAAATAACTATTGTGGAAACACCCAAAGGGCAAAATCTTAAACGCGTAAGATTTAAACAGGAGCAGGAAGGAAATTCACCAAGTGTTCTAGGAAATCAAATACAATCTCTCTGAATTTAAATATCCTAATGAGCCTCTCTCACTTAAGATCAAAACAGAAAACACCTCACCTTTGTATTTGTTCCAGAATTCATTCTAAAAGAAAACAAATATTTAACAGTACGTTAGGAAAGTAGACATTTCACACCAAGAGCAACCACAGCAGCAGCTCAGCCTAGGGATGATTGTTCTAGAATCACCTGACCTAAAGACACGGACCTTCTCTATCAGTGAAGACCTGGCTTACTTTGTCTTAAATGAAACATTTGTGTAGAACTTTCAAGTTAATCACCAAGAAACAGATTGTACCAGGAGTAATGAGCGCTGTTTGCCAATCCCTTGCTGATCAGTGAATGGTTTTAGTTAGACCCCCAGACCAAAAACTCAGAAATGGATCATCTGCTTGTCAACAGTCATCACATTACGTCAGACGCTGTTGATATGCAGCAGCCAGATCATCAGGATCCAGTGACACTGGGAAACGTTCAGTCTTAGTCTTTCTGTGGTTGGCTCAGTAGGGCCCCCACCAGGCCCACCAGGAACCCCAGCATGTGCATTGATTAGAACAGGGTCTTTGCAGATGTGAATAAAGTAAGGGTCCAGAGGGGATCATCCTGGAGAACCATGAGCCCCAACTCATTGAGCCTGTCCCCATCAGATGCAGAACACCTGCAGCCACAGAGAGGCCAGCGAAGAAAAAGGACAGAGCAGTCACGGGGCATCTGTGTGCAGACAGGCACACCACGTTCCTCCCGGCCTCCACGGGGCCAACCTGCCTACACCTTGATTTGTTTCTTTTTTCTTTTTTTGTGGTGCTGGGGATTGAATCAGGGCCTTGTGCTTGCGAGGCAAGCACTCTACCCACTGAGCTACACCCCAGTCCTTACACCTTGATTTTTGATCTGGTGTCTCCAAAAACGACAAGAGACTAAATCTCTGATGCTTTAAGGCACCTGGCTTGTGGGACTTCATTATGGGAGCCCTAGAAATAAATGCCGTGGCTTTTTAATATTTTTTTTTTTTTTTTTTTTTTTTTTACAAATCACACAGTAAAATCAACTTTTGGCATACGATTCTATGAATTTCGGCACATGCACATACTCGTGGAACCACTACCACAATCAGGATATGGAACAGCCTACAGTCCCCACATAGCAAGGACTTTTCACACTGCACACAAATGGAATCACACATCACACGTTCTCATGAAACTGGCTTCTTTCAGTCAGCACAGTGCCTTTGAGATTCCCCTGGTCAACGCACACCAAGTGTGTTCTGTCACTGCCGACTAGGAGTCCACTGCTCGCTGTACCCGTCTGTGTGCTCAGGTCACACACAGTGCACGACCACCTCCGTTCTGCAGTCATGAGCAGGACTGCTGTGAACCTTCAGGTGGAGTTGTCTGTGAGAACAAGGCTGTTCGGTCTGTCATCTCCAATTCCATGAGAGATACATCTCTGATTTCTCAGCCACCCAGTGTGTCCTACCATTACCATAGCTCTAAAAATGGAGGTGTGTCTGAGTTATATGGTCAACTTGTAAAAAACTCTCAAACTATCCACAATGAGGGTGCTCTGTACTTCTCCCTAGTAGCATGGAAGGTTCTGGTTGCTCCACATCTAACCACCACTTGCCATGGGCCACTATTTCTGGCTCTCTCAGTTATAGAGGTTTTGTTGATAACTCACGTTTCTAAAATGGCCCATGGTGTTGAATACCTTCCTATGGGCTTGCCTTACGTATTTTCTCTTTGGTGAGGTAGCTATTCAACTTTCTTCATTAAATTTACTTAGGTGTTTATTTTCTTCTTCTGAATCATTAGTGTATATATTCGGGAAAACAAATTTCTTCTTGGGTATGTGAATTGCAAATGCTTTCTTAGTGTGTAGCTTATATTTTCATTCTCTTATGTTTTTTAACGGGGCAAAAGTTTTAATTTGGACAAAGTCCAGTTATCAATTTATCATTTATCTTTTATGAATTATTCTTTTGGCCAGAGGTCCTGGCACATACCTATAATCCCAGCCTTCTTGGGAGGCAGAGGCAGGAGAATCTCAAGTTCAAAGCTAGCCTCAGCAACCTAGTAAGACCCTGTCTCTAAATATTTTTAAAAGGGCCAGGGATGTGGCTCAGTTCGCAAAAGCACCCCTGGGTTCAACCCCTGGTACCAAAACAAGCAAAAACCCAAACGAAACCAAATAACCAAATCATTCTTTTGGTGTGTGTGTTGTTTTCTACGTAGAGGACTATGCGGTCTGTAAACAGGGACAGCGCCATTTCTTGGCTGACTGTTAAGACTTCCTGTGGCTAGGAATCCCAGCGCAGTGGGCAATCCGGAGCACTGAGAATGAGCATTCTGGTCTTCCAAATTTCAGTAGGAGAGCATTTACTTCTCACCATTAAGTACCACATCAGTGGTTGGTCTTTCAAGATGCCCTTTACCACGTTGAAGTTCATTCCCTTCTATTCATAGTCTGCTGACAGTTTTTCATTGAAAAGGTTTACGTCTAGGTTTATGAGTTTTTTTAAAAAAAACTGGGGATTTAACCAAGGCGCACTCAATCACTGAGCCATATTCTCAACCCTTTATATTTTTTATTTTGAGACAGGGTCTTGCTGAGATGCTTAGGTCCTAAGTTGCTGAGGCTGGCCTCAAATTTGAGATCCTCCTGCCACAGCTTCCCAAGTCACTGGGATTAGACAGGCCCTGCCTGTAAGTGGGCGTTTAAGGTGGAAGCTTCAATCATCCAGTTGAGCCCTTCTTTTCCAGGACAAGCATTTAATAGTGAACATTTCTAACCACTGCTTTTTTTAGCTACATCCACTGATTTTATATGTTGTATATTCATTTATCTTATAAATCTCTTGGGACCTCCTGTTTGGTTTTGGGATTATATATAAGTGTGCTAATTTCTAAATACTTGGAGATATTTCTGTACTGATATTTTAGTTTAATTCCATTATGACGATAAAACATTTCATGAGTTCACACTTTCTTTATTGTTTAAGTCAACTTTTTCCCTGCTGTGACTAAAAGACTTGGCTGGCATAATTGTAGAGGAGTAAAGGCTTATTTGAGGGCTCATGGCTTCAGAGGTCTCAAGCCAGACAGCCAGCTCCATTCCTCAGGGCTTGAGGTGAGGCAGAACCTCATGAAGGAAGAGTGTGGCAGAGGGAAGCAGCTCACATGATCAGAATGTAGAGAGGGACGCCACTTGCTAACTACAAATGTACACCCCAGAGCCATGCCCCCAGTGCCCACCTCCTCCAGCCACACCCCACCTGCCTCCAGTTACCACTCAGTTAATCCCATCAGGGAATTAATTCGTTGATTGGGTTGAGGCTCCATAACCCAATCATTTCTCCTCTGAAACTTCTTGCGTATTTCACACATGAGCTTTCGGAGGACACCTCACATCAAACCATAACATTCTTCCCCTGCCCCCAGAAGTTCATGCCCATCTCATAATACAAAATACACTTAGTCCATTTCCAAGAGGCCCCATTGTCTCATCAATTCTGAGACTGCCCAAAAGTTCAATTCCAAAGTCTCCTGAGACACAGGGAAAACTTGCATTATGAATTCCTGTAAAAATTAAAAGTGATTTACAAGCATTTGATATATAAAGGTACAGAG
Source organism: Glaucomys volans (assembly GCA_020662805.1). Taxonomy (NCBI): domain Eukaryota; kingdom Metazoa; phylum Chordata; class Mammalia; order Rodentia; family Sciuridae; genus Glaucomys; species Glaucomys volans. The sequence goes on from JAJEJO010002692.1 coordinate 38,658, forward strand.
TAAATACCTCCATTCACAAAAATAGGGGCACAGAAAAAAGGGACAGGACCAAACCAAGACCAAAATCCAGCTGGACAAACAAGTCCTGTAGCTCCTCTTACAGCATCTGAGTGGGGCATTTGGCCTGGTGATATTCTGTTAGCTCCGTCCCTGTGGCCTTGTTGGTTGCAGCCCAAGTGGCCTTTCTGCCGGCTTGTCTGCGCTCAGGTCCTGCAGCTCTCCAGGAGGATGTCCCACATTACTGGTGTTTTTAAATTCTGGGGTTCTTCACTGAAGCTTCGGCTTCCTCCACAAATCTCCACACCTTGCCTTTTCAAGGGGTGCCCACAGGGACTCCCACCCTGCTACACTTTGCCTGGCCTCCAAGGCCTTCCTCTGAAATCTGGGTGGAAGCCAAGATTTCAGCATCCTGCAGAACCAGCACTGCGAGGTTGACACCAAGGTCTGCTGTCATCTTGAGCAGTGGCCAAGCCTCCAGCGACCCTGGCCCCCTTGTGCAAGAAGCGTGCCCCACAGGACTCTTCTCAAGGGAATTTGCACCTTCACTCCTTTGAGCTAGAGAGGGGTGTGGCCTTGCCAGCTCCTGAGAACGCCTGGAGCCCTGTTTCCCATTGTCTCAGCCGTCCTCAGCATTTCTTTAGTGGCAGTAATGTCTTCAACATCTTCAACTTCCTTAGTCCCAGTTTTCCTCCCACCTTTCAAGTCCAAGTTTTTCAGATCTTTCTGCTCCTGAATATCACAATAAACTTGGCTAAAGGCCACCAGCAATATCCGTGCCACTGCCTGAATGCTCTGCTGTCTAGACATTTCCTCTGCCAGATTAAGAAGTACATGGATTTTAAAACTAGCCTCACAGAAAGCCTCAGGATATGGGCAAAATTCAAACAATTTCTCAGCCAAAATATAACAAAAATGGCCTCTAGTCAAAATTCCAAAAGTGTCCTCCTTTTCCTCTGAACTCTCTTGAGCACTGTTCTCACTGTCCATGGTCCCACGGGCATTCTGGTTTTCTGAGCGTCCACCAGAATTGGCCATTTAGCTCTGCTTACAACAATCCAAAGCACTCCCGGCTTGCACCGCTGCGCATCTCAGAATTCTCTCACCAGTTCCCAAAAGCTCCAAAAGGCTCTGAACCACGCAGTCACATTAGTCACAACAACAACCCCACCCCTGGTACCAATTTGTTTAATCCTCATTTTTTGCTCCTGCAACCAAAAGACCCATAGAGCACAATTGCAGAGGAGGAAAAGTTTATTTGAGGACTGAGTTTCAGAGGTTTCAATCCGTAGACAGCCAGCTCCATTCCTCAGGGCCTGAAGTGAGGCAGAACTTCATGGAGGAAGACTGTGGCAGAGGGAAGCTGCTCACATGATGATCATGAAGTAGACAGATCTCCACTTGTCAGATACAAATATATACCCAACACCCACCTCCTCCAGTCACACTCAACCTACCTTCAACTACCACTCAAGCCCATCAGGTGATTAATTCATTGATTGGGTTAACACTCTCATAACCCAATCATTTCTCCTCCACACCTTCTTGCATTGTCTCACACATGAGGTTTTGGGGGGCATCTCACATCTAACCCATAAAACTTACTATTTTTTGTGCTGGAGATCAAGCTCAAGTGTGGTGATGTAGAAAAGAGTCACTGAAATATATGTTCCATAGGCTGCGGAATGGAAGATTATTCATGCTTGGGGGAAAACTCCCAAGTGACCAGACCCACCCAGAGCTTTGCTCCTCCTCTCTCCCTCCTCCCTTTGCAAAACTGTGTGACTCCTAATTAGACCATCCTTACCGACTATCACCTTACACTACCGGTTCTTTGTTCTCGGACTCCCCTCTTCTATAAGAGTGCTGTACTTCCTTAATAAAGTTGATACTATGTCACTGAACCTGCTCTCCTGGAGTAGGACCTCCATTCCCTTGCCCCCTCCAGAAGGGAAGAAGACTCCACGAGGCTCAGGCCAAACTGAACAGCTGTAACACTCAGGGTCTTGCACATGCTAGAACATGCTATTGCTGAACTAACCCCAGCTCACTTTTATTATCTTTGAAGACTATATATTTACCTGTATTATACAAATACTTAACATGAAAGTAGTTCCTGAAATTATTTTCTTAATACATATACATTATTTATCTGGTAAGAATAAAAAAGAATTCTTTTTTCCCTTCTGGTGGTTGAAATGCACTTCGGTTGTCAAAAGGATAGCGACACGAGGATTCACTGTAGACCAGGTCCTTTTGCAGAGATGCAAAGACGTCGGAGTCCTGACTTACTGCTGTTATTCCCTAGGTAAACCTGCCGACTTCGGTGCTTTCTGGTCTATTAGTGTTTAATGCATTCTCCTCCTTTGGGTTCAATGGCAGGAAATAAAATTTCTTCTCTCAGGTTATGGGAGTCTTTAGAAATGTGGGACCGAGCTCATGAGGCGTGGGCTGCGGCAGGACCTGACACACGGAGGTCCCGGAAGTGTCCATGCGCGCGGGGCCTCATCACCATGGCCTTGGCTCTTGTTATGGTTGGATGACGTGACCTGCAAGATCCTGCACAAAAGCTGACACGTCCTGGGGGACGTGATGTGGCTGCGAGGACCCCGACCTCAGCCCACCGTCTGAACGGGCGGGTGGCCTCCCACCTTCCAGACCCCACCAGGGCGGACGGCTTTCCTCCGCGGGCCCCCCTCCCGGGCGCGGAGGCCCACCCTCCGGAACCGTGCGCCCAAGGAAGCAGCTTTCTCTAAGCGGGTCTCGATGGCATTTCGGCGCTGTGACGCAAAGGCTGTCCGCACCGCTCTCCCAAAGCTACCGACGGTCTCCGGGCAGCGATGCCCCTTCCAGGGAGCCGGTGCCGCAGCGTGGCTTCCGGGGACGCCGACCGCATGTCGCCGGCCCAGAGTCGGCGAAGCCATGGTCTGCGTGGAGCCGAATCGCTCCCTCCGCCAGCGCCCGCGGGCTCTCACCACTCCCTCCCCGGCTCGCCCCGCGCTGGGCATGGACCGTGCGGTGGGCACCGGCGCTCCGACCGCCTCGCACCCGCAGCCGCCTCCCGGGCTCGCAGCCCCGCTACCGCCGGCCCGCCCTTTCCGGCGCCTACGCTGCGCCACTGTTTAGTGGCGGGTTATGTTTTAAGTGGCTTTAGCCACACTTGCATCCCTCCCTCGGTTTCCCACCCGTGAGGTGCCGCAGAGGGGCCAGAAGGAGCTCCTTGTAGGGTCTGGCGTAGGCCTGTTGGCTAGCCCGGCGCCACAGCGCAAGACCGGACAGTCCAGCCCAGGGGAGCGCGGAGCCCGGGTATCCCAGCCCGGGGGGAGCGCGGAGCCGGGTAGGCAAGCCCAGGGGGAGCGCGGAACCCGGGTAGCCCAGCCCAGGGGTGGAGAGAGCCCGGGTAGCCCAGCCCAGGGGGAGCGCGGAGCCGGGTATACGAGCCGCCAGGGAACCAGGACAGCCCCCGCTCCCGTCCTCTGGTGTCGATGCCTCACCGTCTGGTCGTCGTCCTCGAAGACTTCTCGAGCCTCTTCATAAGAGCACGTCTCTTCCATACACTCTCTTTCGAGGTTTCCTTTCTTCATTTCTTCAAAAAGTGAATTTGCCCTCCGGGTCCTCACTAGGATGCTGTTGGCACGTTCCTGGTTAATGAACACTAGAGGACAAGGAAGGACACAGATCAAAGTGTCTCCATTCACCTGGTTTCCCCGTCCAGCAGGACTGGCACCTCCCCACCTCCAGAGGCTGAGCCCTCCTCCCTTAGCACCCAGGGAGTATGTGCTGCTCATCTACCCGCCATTCCTCAGCTCGCTCTGGAAGGAAATGCCCCATCCAGTGGCTCACCAGCTCCCGAGGGGGCATCCTCTGCAGGGCCACCCAAGCCCTCCTTGGCAAACTCCTGGCTCAGAGAACTTCCCCTCAGCTGTACCCCTAGGCCACTCCCCTGGGGCTACACCTCTTCCCCACCCAGGCCCACCCACCCTTCAGGGCCTCTGTTCCTGGTTGAGTGGGGAGTGTGAGCTGTTCTGGTCGTGACCTGTAAAAAGTATAATGTATATAAACTCTTGGGACAGAATTAAAACAAGTTTTAAAAAGTAGTATTTCTGTTTTCTACAAAATAGTACTTGCCACAGCTTTCTTCTGTTTGATTCTATTGTATTTCATCTTTCAATACCCACTAAATCGATCACGACAGACATGTGCTGTGATCTGCTAATGGCAGTGCCTTGGGCCAGATCATCTTTGTCCCTCCCAAGCCGTGTGCAGGACCCTGGGTTCCATCTACTTTGGCCTCCCTGTGTCCCACTCCTGCTCCTTTCTTTGTGACATGGGGGTGAGGGGGATGTAGAGGGCTCAGATGGCCAGGGCAGGACGGCGAGTGAGGAGGTCAGCGAGTAAGGAGGTCGGGGCAAGCCCAGAACAAAGGAGCATGGAGACGGCCTCCGGATGAGGTCAACTTCCTGCTGATGGAAGCACTCGGGGACACAACCTGGGGACCCACTCAGACAGGCACTTCCACACTCATGCTTCTAAGGGGGGACCCAACAGAAAAACTAAAACAGACCTGTGGGCAGGGTAGGGGGTGCCCGTGAACAATAGCGAGGACAACGTGGACGGGGAGATAAGGAAAGGAGGAAATTCCAGGGACCATGAAGAGAACAGGCCAAAACTCCCCACCAGACTCCCAGCTCCGGGGCCCGTCTCTCAGAGGAGTCTGTCTCTGTCACTCTTGCAGTGAACCTGCTGCTGGCTTGCTGTCTGTGTCCTCTAATTCCATTCTTTGCTGAGCAGAAACAACACACCCAAGACCACTAGATGGACCAGGAGGACCTCAGATTCTTTTCTTGACCCTCTGTCCTCCTTGAACTTCCTTCCATTCTTCAGAATTCAGGGCCTCACACAGGATGACTCTCCAAGGTGCTACTCCTAGTACTGACTTGTTCTGAGCTCCGTGTTTTCGTTTCTCACTGTGGCACCGGTCACCCGTTGTCTCAGAGCGCCAAACTCTTCATGACCAAAATGTAAAATCAGGATTAAGCAGGGTTAATCCTGGATTCCAAACACACCTCAGTCACGGGCTGCATTTCACTGACAAGTGGAAACTATGATACCACTTCTGAGTTGAATAAAGAGCGTGTAGAACTTCTAGTGTTGAATTTGGTACACGAGGTGCTCAATAAACATTAGCCTCATTCTGACCTCAGATCTCTTTCTTTTCCAAATCCCCACCCCGCTTTTTAGGACCTCTTTGTTATCCCCACAAAGCCAGGTCAGACTTGTTACTTGGGCGCCTCCCCATTGCTCTGCACCGCGTCCAGGGCTGGCTTTGCAGTGGACCCAACCTGGGTCTCAGGTCTGCGCACACCGATGCTCCCAGCCGGCAGCCTCCCGCCACCTGCCTGGGTCTCAGGTCTGCGCACACCGAGGCTCCCAGCCGGCAGCCTCCTGCCACCTGCCAGCACACAGTGCTGCCCTAAGCCTGAGGCAGGTGTGCGAGCCCTGCCAGGGTCCCCCAGCCGCACCGTGGACCTGCGTGGGCCTGAAAACCCACGTCTTAGCCCGCACACACTTGCATGCCCTGAACGCCTTCCTCCCTCCACGGTGCTGCTTCCTTGAAGCCAATGGACGAAGGCTTGGTTTTCCCTCTGTGCTGCCAGAGCCGCAGCCGCAGCTCACGCCAGCTGTCAGTCTCCTCCGGCCCTCGGAGCAGCTCAGCTCGGGTCCTGCGGCAGCCACGCCCCTGCCCTGGGCTGAGGTTCCCAGGCTGTTCTGCTGGCCCCACCCAACTCACACCTCTTCCCGGTGTTCCCACCTGGTGGAGGCACAGTGGTGTCTGGGAGCTTGCACAGGGATGAGGAAGTGACAGGCACAGGGCAGAGGGGGCGATCCCTGAGGAAGCCAAGAAGGAGCCACAGCTGCACACGGGCCTTGGACTAGAACCAGAGGTCTTTGATCCTGCGACTGGTCCCTTGGGTCTCCCTCTTCCAGGCTCCCTTGCACCCGTCTCTCCCACCATGCTGGCCACTTGCTGTTCAGACTGTGCCCACCACTCCCATGCCCCAGGGCCTTTGCACCTGCCACCTTCCCTGTGTGGAGTGTTCTTCCCTGGACAGGGTGTGGCTCACCCACCCTCACCACCCCTGTCTCTGGGCCCCTCCCCCGCTGCTCTTCAAGCGTTGCCGTCCAGTGCTACACATCTGACGGTTGCTGCCCTCTCAGCTGGACTGCGTCCTTGAGCAGAAAGACAGCTGGCCTTTCGCAGCTGTGCTCCACCACCTGCCGAGGCCGAGTGTGCGGGCCTGGCCTCTGGCTCAGCGCCCCCATCGTATTCTAGGCCCTCTGACAATCTCAGCCTTCCTTGGTCATGGAGACCTGGTGTGGCTGATGGTCACGCTTTCTGAGCTGAGGAAACCTAGGTACCGTGTGTGAGGTGCGGGTGCGAGGTCCGCGGCCCAGGCGTGGGCCCAGACGCGGTGGCTCTGCCCTGTCAGCTGTGCTGGGCTTCCCAGGCGCTGCCGGGCAGGCTGCAGTCCTCAGGCGGCTGCCTCTGTGGGACTGGGGTGCCTGGAGGTGGCGCAGGCCGCGGTGCGCGGCAGGAGGGCGGTGCTGAGCCAGGGCGAAGCCGGCGACCACCAGCTCACACCTGGAGCGTGGCCACGGGACGCAGGCCCTCAGCCGCCTGTGCGTGGGCCCCGCTGGCACTCTGCGACTGGACAGTTCTGTTTTTAAGGTCAGCAGGCCTCTGGGGCCTGGGCCCGGGCCGCCCCTCCAGCAGGAGCTGGTGCTCTGCAGCTCTGCCTGCCTCCCCCACCTGCCTCTGCTTGTCCTTCTCTGCGTCTCTCCTCATCTCTGTCTCACCCCTTCCCCTTCTCTCCCTCTGCCTCCTCTTGTGTTTTTATCTCCCGTGACCTCTGATCTGTCCGCCTGACTCTCTTGCAGGGCGGCAGCCGGCCCCAACCGTGCCCTTGGCTGGAGGGACAGGCCAGCCTATGCGGGCCAGAGCACTGCCGCGCATCCCCCCACTGCCCACCCTCCACCCTGGCCCCTTCCTCCAGGGGCCATTCCGCAGTGCAAAGGGCAGGCCACTCACCACTTCTCCCAGGCACCAGGAGGCTGGCCAGGACAGTGCTGAGCAGGCCGAAGCACAGCAGGCCACCCATGGTGTGGCCAAGGACAGCAGCTTCGTCCTGCTGTGACGGGTGCTGGGGCAAGGTTCACTCAGCCTGGGCCCCGGGTGGCTATTGTCCTTCTGCTTATCTGGGCCTCCTGATTGGAGCCTGGGCTGCAGGAGGGCAGGGCAGGGGACTGGGCCTGTGGCCACTGGCCCCTGGCTTCTCCAGGCAGAGTGGGCGGCTGCAGAGGCCTCGGCCAAGCTTGTCCTCATTGGAAAAGTGCCCAACAGGGCCTGCTGTGCCCGGGGGCCCCTTGCCGTGAGAGGGCGAGACTTCGCTCCAGGCTCGTTCTGTGATTCTGGGGTGCGTTTGTCTCTCAGTCGTCACAGCCTTGGGAACGGGATCATTTTCTGATCATTTCTCAAGAGCAGAAACGGAGCTTGAGCTAGAGGTGAGGCCGTTCCGGCCCTTGGGTGAGTGGGGTTTGTCCCCAGCTCTCCGGGACCCTGGCTGGTCCAGGCAGGCCCACAGGTGTGGGTCAGGCTTGGGGAACCAGCTTTCCCTGGCCGTGGCTGCACAGTGTCATCCTGTGGCCACCAGGGGACAAGTGACCCGGAAACGTCTGTGGGTGACAGTCAGTCCATGGCTCATTGCGTGGCATCCCAGAGGGCCGACACCAAGAGCGGGCGGCCTGCGGCTAGGCCGGCTGCACATGGCATCCCAGCAGTAGGGGCCTGGGAGTGAGGCCCTGGGCTCCTGTGTGGTACTGACCACCTCTGGGGAGGAGCTGGGGCCTCGTCTTGGTTTCATTCTCATCCATTTAAGTCCCAGAAGTAGCTTCTGGGAATGGTGACCTGGGATTGGAGGCGGGCGGAGCAGGTGAGTTCGGGTCTGTGACCTCGGAGGCAGCTCAGCTCCCAGCCGTGTGCGTGCGGGGCGGGGGTGCACGGAACAGGGACAGCCCGGCTGGAGGGCTTCTGACCCAGAGCCCCCGCAGCAGGCCTGGCACTTGTCCACCCAGTGGCAGGAGGAGTCGCCCAGCGGCAGAGCTGAGGCTGTCCACTCCAGGGTGTCTGGAAGGAAGTGCCACATCTGGCTTGTGGGGACCTTGGTCGCCCAGTCCCCACCTGCCAGAGGCAGAGCAGGTGGGTGGGGAGCCAGGGATGACCTCACCCTCGCCCAGCAGGTGCACCGTGGCCGCTGAGAGTGGGCAGGAGCGAGCTCCTAACTCCCGCACGGCCACTGCCCTGCACGGCACACGTGGCCGCCAGCAGTGCCCACAGGCACATGCCCCCTGGGCAAGGGTTCTGTCCAGCTCTTCACTGTCTCCAGCACCTGGATGGGTGCCCAGCATGGCACTTGCTCTATGAACGCCACCTCCGGGAATGGACAGACAACGTGGACGCTGAGTGGTCACTGCCACACACGGGGTGGCACCAGAGCCTGGTTCTGGGAAGGGCAGCTTGTGCCTGGCTCCTGCCCCACCGGGTGCCACCTTGGCTGGGTCAGAGTGTGGACCGGGTTCAGTGGAGTGTGGACCGGGTTCAGTGGGGTGTGGACCGGGTTCAGTGGGGTGTG
>JAJEJO010002692.1:51725-69579 GCA_020662805.1 Glaucomys volans
AAGTGTCCTGAATGGGCATAGTGGTGGACAGAGGTGCCCTGGGGGGGGCATAGGGGTGGACAGAGCCTCGTGTGGTTCCCTGGCTGCCTGCCATAGTCGGGGGCCCAGCACCATGTGGTGAGCTGCCCTGGGCCTGTGCTGGGCACTGTGGCACAGCCTGCCCTCGGGTGGGGCAGCCTCCCTGCCCTGGGTCCTTCGAGGCAGTTGGCACCTAGCAGGGGCTAGTTCACGTCAAGCCCTGTCCCTCCTTCAGCCCGTGGGATGACCTGTGGGAGGCCAGGGTTGGTGGCTGACTTCCAAGGCACTCGGCGCAGTGGCCCCTGGAGCCGGGTACCTGTGGGCCTGCAGGACACGCCGTCGGGCAGCAGCGTGAACCCCTCGTGGCAGCTGCAGGCGCGTGCTTCCCCCTCACGGTCACTGCAGTACTGCTCACAGCCGCCATTCTCGTTCACACAGACCAACTGGGCCTTCTTGTCTGGGGACAGACGGGCAGCTAAGAGGGCATTCGCAGGCCAGTGCAGCCGCTCGTGCTCTGCTGGGAGGTGGTGAGCACTGTGGGCTCCCGAGAGTGAGCTGGGCACCGTCTGCTCTGAGATGCGTCAGGAAGGACGAGGTCTGGGGAGCCACTCGTCTCAGCCTCCTCCCCGTGAGGAGCAGGCCAGCCCCAAGGGTGTGGGTGCTGGAGGGGTGGAGGCTCCAGGGAGGGGAGTCTGGGAGTGGCCCTATGCCTGGGTGAGCCAGCGGGACCCTTGGTCCCAGTGTGGGCCTGGGCCCATGGAGGAGGGAGCCATCCCTCAGCTGTTCTGATGTGGGTACTGGAAGTTGGCACCATGTGTGTGCCCAGGCCCCAGCAGGGCCTGTCCTGGAGGACTCGACCCGGGCTCGCCAGGGGGTTGTGGCACAATGATGGCCAGCAACGCGAATGACGGTGGGGCCTTGGGCCTCGTGTGGCCCAGGGGGTTGGCCATGTCCACGGGATGGAGTCCCAGTGTGATTCCTGGACGCCAGCCCAGGGGCGCTCCCTTGTGGGCGGTGCCACTGGGGAGGAGAACTGGAGGTGGCACCTCGCCCTCTGTGGGTCGACCGTGTCCTGCAGGGTGATGGTAAACTGGGCGCTGGAGGGAGCTGAGCTTGGGTGCAGTGGGGGGGCTCCCAGCCTTGCGATTATTTAATACTGAACAGCTGAAAAAATGCCTCCGACCTTTGTAATGGCCAGTGGAAGGCGACCGTCACCAGCTGACTCACCTGGGGGTGGGCCTCCACAGTGACGTGGGGCCTCCCTGGCCATCTCCAGCCTATCAGAATGTCCCAGGCCGGTACCAAAGGAGACGTGGAGTCAGACGCAGACTCTGAGACCCCCTGGGAGTGGAAGGGGCCTTCGAAGCCCCCCAGGGGGCTGAGAACAGGCTGGACTCCCGCCCTGCCAGGCTTACACCGGGGCGGAGCAGCTCCTCGCCCTCAGCTGCAGGGCCCTGCCGTGAGCCCTGGGCGGAGGGCGGGCCTCACCTGTCTCACAGTTCCGTCCCTCGAAGTCAGGGAGGCAGAAGCAGACGTAGGACTGCAGCTGGTCCTCACAGGAGCCTCCATTCTGGCACGGATTCGAGGCGCACTGGTCCCCATCTGCGGGCGAGCTGGCGTTAGAGTGCCAGGAGAGGGGCTGCTGGGGAAGGACCCAACGGCCCTCCACGCTCACCGTTGTACGAAGTCCAGAACTGCTTCTGCAGAACAAGAGGAGGCGGAACAGGGGCGCCTGAGGAGGAGCACCAGCTGGGGCGGCCCAGCCTCTGCGGGGACTCGGGAGGGGTCAGCCCTCGGGAGCAGGCAGGCCATCTGGAGGGGACTTGTCCACCCCTGCATGGAGCTCTGCTGGAGGCCACAGTGGTCCCGAGCATTCGAGTCTGCCCGACTCAGCCTTCCCAAGCAGGAAGGGGAGAAGGACACGGGGGCAGCCGCCAGGGCCGGGCAGCAGGGAAGAGGTGGGGAAGTGCAGGGTGCGGAGGCGCACGGGGGAGCAGCTCCGCAGGGACTGGGAGGCCAGCAACCTTAAGCAGACCGCCCACAGGGGGACACAGGTGTGAGGACTGGATTCCACTGAAGGATGGGATGACACAATGACTAGGCGAGGGCTATGGGGACTCAGGGAGTGACAGGACCAGCTACTGAGTGGGAGGTGAGGAGGTAGGAAGAGGGAGTGACTCTGGTGTGAGGGGCTGAGGGGTGAGAGGCTGTGGTGTGAGAGGCTGTGCTGTAGAGGCTGTGCTGTGAGAGGCTGTGGGGTGAGAGGCTGTGGGATGAGAGGCTGTGGGGTGAGAGGCTGTGGTGTAGAGGCTGTGGTGTGAGAGGCTGGAGGCCCCAGGCACCCAGGGTCCTTGGACCAGGAGTTTCCAGGCTGTGATCGTCCCCATCTCTCCCGAGGTGTCACTCTGGCAGTTTCCTGCACATCTGGTTCTCCCTGTCCTTGTCCTTTTTTGTACCCTGGCCCTCAGTTTGGTGACGATGTTCTGGGGACGTGTGTCAGGATGGTGACCTGCGTCCCTTCTCTGTTCCTCCCCCCGAGCGCAGGGTGAAGGCAGCCCTTGGGGTCTCGTGCTCTGGAGGTGGGACGCCCTCTCGTTCCTCACACCTTTCCTGAGGCGCCCTGAGCAGGAGGAGGGCACCTGTCCTCAGGCTCTGTGACCCATGGCCAGCCCTGGGTCCAGGCCACCTTCCTCAGGAGGCCAAGGGACCCTTCATATGTGCCTTTGAATTATATTTTCTCTTGTAAAGTGGAGTCTCCATGGTGAGGTAGTTGGAGGCCGCCTTGGAGAGAACCTGACGTTGTCTTGGGGGCAGGGACCCCACGGCAATGGCGGGCCTCCCAGGCCCTGCTTGGTCACCTGGCTTGGTGTGCCCAGGGCCACATACCGCAAGCCAGGACTGAGGCCAGGACATGGCCCAGGTGCCCGGCTCGCTGCCTTCTGCAGACTCTGTGGCCTCCCCGGGCGCGGCCACTCACCGTCCTCTCTGTGCTCCTGAAGATCTCCCGGGCCTCCTCGAAGGAGCACTGCTCCTCCTTGCACTCCCGCTCCAGGGAGCCCGGCCGCAGCTCCTCCAGGAAGGAGTTGGCTCGCCGCTGCCTGTGGAGGACGCTGTGGGCTTCCTCCTGGGTCACGAAGACTGAGAAGGGAGGCCCATGAGTGTGGGCAGCCTCCACACCCCTGGCCCCGTCAGCAATGGGACCACCCACACTGTGGGGAACACGGGGTGCTGCTCTGAGTGACTCCCTCCGGGCAGAGGGCCCCCAAGGTGATGAGGCCGGCCCGGGAGTCAGGCTGGTGTGCTTCTCCTGAGGTAGGGACGGCCACATGCCCCTGTCCCTGGAGGAGAGTCCCAGGCACTCGCCCTGCGTGACCCGGAGCCCACTGCTGGCTGCGCCTAGAGGGCCCGCAGTCCTGCGGGAGGCCTTGGTGTGGACGCTCCTGCTCCCAGCCTGCCAGCCACAGCGTCCCCAGTGCTGAGGACGGCGGACACTGAGGGAGGACGGAGACACACGGGTCCTCTCCGGGAGCTCGGCCTGGGCTTGCCACAGGTGTCCAGGAAGGCCGGGGCTCCCCTCTGCACCCGACCGCGCTCTTGAAGCTGGTTCCCACCTCGCCCCTTGCTGCACCCCAGCTGGAGACCTCCGCCACCCTCTAGCGTCCCTGTGCTTCCCGTGCACCCTCCTGCCTCTCCCAGAGACCCCCCTCCTAGGAGGTGGCCAGTGTCCTCATCTTGCTTCTGAGGAAAGTGGGGTTGGGAGGCCAGGATTCACCCACCCAGGGCGCAGGGGTCCCAGCTGTGTGGCTCGTGCTCAGTTGAGGCTTCTTTGGGACCCCAGGGAGCTGGGGAAGAGCAAGGTGAAGGGTGTGGCTGCGGTGGGAAGAGGGAGGCCTGGGCAGGGGCAGCTGGGGAGGAGCAGAGCTGCAGGGGCAGGGCGGCCCAGCCTGCTGCGCATCCCAGGCTCCTCGAGGCTCGGTGCCCTGTGGGCTGGGGCGGTGGGCCAGCCCTGCACCCAGTGTCCCACAGGCGTCTGTGCGTCCTTCCCGGGACCCAGGAGCTGTGCTCTGAGCAATCCTGCTGTGCTGTCCAGCGTCGCGGGCAGGTGCTCACGAGCACACAGGACACCCTGCCCCTAAAGGTCCCTCGAACAGCAATCAGCCAAAGCCTGCCCGGTCAGGAGGCCACTCCTCACTAAATGTGGGGCACACCTGTGATCCAGTGACTTAGAGGCCAGCAGGGAGGAGCACAAGGTCAAGGTCAGCCTGGGCACTTTAGTGAGACCAGTCTCAGACCAAGACGTTTTAAAAAGGGCTGGTGATGTGGGTCAGGGGTAGAGGGTCCTGGGTTCAACCCCAGTCTCCCTCTCTCTCCCTCTCTCTTCCTCTCCCTCTCTCTTCCTCTCTCTCTCTCTCCCTCTCTCTCCCTCTGTCTCTCTCTCACATACACACACACACACACACACACACACACACACACCAGGTGTCCCTCCGTGGGCCACGCACTGTGAGTGCCTGGACACTCGCTGTCTGGAAGGAGCCCCGGCAACGCTCCTGGTGAATGGCTGTCCAGAGCAGGCGCCTGGGCCCAGTCCGCAGGGTTTGCAGCCAACAGCCTGCGCCCTGCTCTGGACAGGGAAGCCCCCCCAAGAGGACATACCTGCAGCCAGGGATCCCTGAAGCCGGAGCAGGAAGCAGAGGAGGGCCAGCTTTCGGGCCAGGGGAGCCATGGTGGAGCTCAGCTGCTCCCTGCTGTGAGTTCCCGAGGGGGACAGGCGGGCAAAGGGCAAGGCGGGTGGGGGAGGGGAGGGCAAGGGCGCCTGCCCCAGGCCAAGCTGGGCCTGGCTGGGCAGGGAGCCTGGTGCTCGGCGGGAGGCCTGGGGAAGCCTGCTTCCTTGGCAGGGGCACTCCAGGCAGAGTCCAGCATTCTGAAGCCCTTGGACCCCAGATGCCCCCCCTGCAGAGGACGCGTACCCCACGGCTGGCCGCAGAGCTGGGGGGAGGAGCGTGCACTGGGTCAGGACGGAGGATTTGGAGTGCCCGGCAGACCCAGGCCTGGCCGTCCACTATGGGGAAGCCTGGTTTCCAGGTGGCGAGGAGCCCCTCTGCCTGCGCTGAGCTGGTCCCTGCCGCACACGGCACCCCATGCCCACCCTCCCCACACTCCCCTGGTCCAGCCACAGGCCAGATTTCTCAGCGTGTGGGACTTTCTGGGCTGGGCTGTTCCAGCAGCACAGGATCTACGGTCACCCACGCCTTATGGTGGTCCAGGGGGGCCTGGGCTGGACCCTCTCAGGCAGAGTCCTCTCAGGGACGGGAGCATGCTGACTCCTTCAGAGCTGGACGGGAGGTCCCTCGCTGTTCTCTCTGCACCCGTGGCCACCCCAGCCCTCAAAGCAGCTGCTCATTTTGGGATAAAGTGCACTGCGTGTCCAGCTCAACCTGGCCCATCTCCCCGCAGACCTGCGGTCTGTGCAGCGGGGTCAGAGCCTCCATGAACTTGAGAACATCAAGATGACAGGTTCGCTGACTCGCAGATAGGATGTAGTTCTTTAAAAAGACACAAGACTACACTTTAAAAGATGGGCTAAAAGGCACCTGGCACAGGAGTGGGGGCGACGGGGGGAATGGGACAGCAGCCTGGTGCCTATCCCCCTGTACCGAGGCCAGTCACAGGGCCTGCGACCTTTGGACAGATGTGGAAGGTAGGCCAAGTGGGCGAGGTTCTGTGGGTCCAGGTGGAACCCTGCACACTTGAGTCCTCAGGAGCCGGTGCTTGGACAGCCGCAGGGGCTGGACCCTGTGGGTCAGGACCTGCTCAGGCTGCCCGCCTGCTGTGGCTGGTGGGCTTTGTGCTCCTTCTAGAGAGCAGGTGGGCAGCCACACCTCCCGAGTCAACAGGGCTGCTGGGCTCCGGCCTCTGCCACATCCGAGTGGCTGACTTTCTCATTCTACAAAGACTGCGCTGCTGGAATTTGTTACAAGCACATGAAGTGTGCAGGTTGGTTTGGAAAAGAACTGACATTCTGGTGACATTGCATTGTCCCATCCATGAACTCTCCCATGCCTGGGCCGATGGCATTTCATATTCTATCCACAAGTTTCATTTATCGCACATCTTATCACTTGACTGCTGTTAAAACAGCGACTGTTTCTGGTTTGTTACTGCGAGGAATGTCCTTCTGTGGGCTGGTCTTGGCGACTGTCAGTCTAACAACCCTTCGGTTCTCCTGGACTTTCCAGTTGCCTTCGACCCACACGCCTCGCTTCCTTCTGCTGCCATCACCAGGCTCCCAGTGAAGGACCTGAGCAGCCAGGGCTGCCCTGTGTCCGCCCTCAGTGGGGATGGTGCTAAAGTATTTTGAGGCATAGAGTTTTGGAAGTGAAGATGGCGTTAGATACGTTTTATTGGGTTAGGAAGATCTCCTCTGTCCCTTGCTTAGCCCAGCCTTGCAGGTGACTGCTCAGGAAGAGCACTGGTTCCCTACACTGTGCCCCTGTGCACTCTCCCGAGCACTGTTTCTGACTCAGCACCGTTTGTGCCTCGCGGGACACACCTGCGTGGCTGTCACTTGTGCCTGTGTGGGTGTGGAGCGGAGCTGGGGGCAGGTCAGGCTCACACGCCACCACTGAGCTGCACCCCAGGCTCCTGTGACTTTTATTTGTAACACGCTGTTGGGTTTTTGGAATTTTACACTCGTCTTCCTATTTTGTGTCTTTCTTATGTGATCTTTGTCTTTATGAACCAAGGTTGAACTTGCTTCAGGAATCTGTGGTTTTCCCCTTCTCATATTTTTTGTTTGAACTGGTTTGTATAAATACCTTTGTATGCCAATAAAACCACCTGGGTCTGGTATGATTTGGAGAAGTTTTTAAATGCAATTTAATTTCTTTGTTATTCATTCGTCAACCCAAGCATTTTATTTCTTCTGGATCAATTTTTAACAATTTAGCTTTTTAAAAAGAAATTTCCTATTTTATGTTTCCCAGATGGACCAGCAGGTTCACATGGTTCTCTCAATTCAAAGCCTTTATCTGCTGTGAATTCTCTGGTTTTCCTACCACCAGTCCATCTAGTGAGGTCTTGCAAGGGACAAGGCTTTGGCTTTGGTCTGCTGTGGTCTTGCTGTTTTCCTCTAGAGTATCTCCTTCCCTCTTCCTGCTTCTGATGAGTTTGCTGGTCCTACTTTTCAGCCTCCTCAGTTGCGTGACTTACTGTGTCACGTAACGATCAGACGCAGCTGGGCTGTACAACCAATCTCAGCTGCGCGTCAGCTGCGGCCCTCAGAGCCCAGCCAACGTGCGGACACCTGTCCAGCTCTACGGAGCAGGTCCCGGAGAAGTGGCCTTTCTAACCCAGATCTTGGAGACACACTTTCACACTCCCAAATGTCTTCTAAATAGATGTTCAAAAGCAAATGCTCAGGGCCCCTTTAACAGTTATTTGTCTATTCAAATAGCTTTTAGACCCCCAAAAGTTTTCTAAACAAATGTTTAAAACTAAAGTGTTAAAATTGGCCCAGAAGAAATGATGAGTGAACAACAAAGTACGTGTCTGTAAACGGTTGCCCCACAGTCTGCGTACTGGTCTGTGAACACTCTGAGAATGTTCCGCGTGTGCTGGAAGGTGGCACTGCTTTTTCCATTTTTAAGGGCAGTCACCAGCTTCCACAGGAGACAGTGGCATGTCACCCTGCCCACCAAGGCTTGCTGTCTGTGTTCTGAGCTTGTTATTGTTTGCTTAGGAGTTTGCCACACTGTCCCTAGTACTCTAAGTGCCTATTTCCAAGGCTGTGCCCTCACTGTTGTTCCGCTGCTTCCTCTGGTGAGCGCTTGTCTGGTCGTCTTGCTTTCTTTTATTTTCAACCTTGGCATGATTTTTTTCCAGGGCTCCTTTATCAGTTACCTGTCCATCCAGCTTGGTGCTCTTCCAGGAGGTCAGCCTCTCATGTGGATCACCACATTCCTCACACCTGCTACCGATGCACGTCCTCGGGCTCTTGTGTCTTCTGTTCCCTGTGTTTCCCCTTCCTCTACCCTTCCCCTCTTCTCCTAGGCCAACAACCTTCCTGCACTCGCCACCATTGCGGTTCGAGGTTGTGGGGCGTGTTATTCTGTGAAGGCGTCTCCGCATCTCTCAGGTCACTTCAACTTTGGACATGTGTGACCTGTTTCTACCTATCATTACTGCAGGCGGACAGGCGGAGGCACGCCAGGTGCAGGCCCGGGCTCCCTGGGTCCTGCCCGCAGCTCCGGCTCTGCCTGGCTGTGTGGCCCGAGGCCACCGTGAAGCTCTGCAGGGTGGCCCGGTGTTCACAGAGCAGGAGACAGCAGGGTTTCTGATGTTTATTCAAACTTCATCCATACAATAGAGAACTCTGGTTTTTAAATTTCATTTACATCAGCAGTTAAAAAAAGTAACAGTGAATGGAACAGGACATTTTAAAGTGCGTTTATGAAGGAGAGATCACAAGAGAGGGCAACCCCGTGATGAGATGGAAGGGGAGCTGAGGCAGGCCACATTCCACGTCACCTCCAAGTGACCTGTGCTCCGGGAGAGACGCTGCTGTGTCTCTGCAGGTCTCCTGCTTTAAGCCCATCCTCTAGAGGACTGGCCAGCGAGGGCTCTGCGCACCACAGGGCGGGGAGGGGGCTTCGCCTTGGCACCCACCACGCAGCAGGGCAAGGAGACAGGGAGGACTATAAAGTGACACCTGTCAGCAGCATGAGACCATAAATACACCTTTACATCCAGCTCCGATGTACACAGCAGACACACGCACAGCTGCGTCCTGGACGCGGGCTCAGGAGAACAGGAGTGCTTCCGAAACACATGGAGAGGGTTTGAAAAACAAGAGTTGTCATTGCAGTTCTGCCGTGATTGAATAAAGGAGACCCCCGCACAGCTCAAGGTGGTTCCAACAGCAAGCAGCCTTCCCTGCCAGGAGAGGCAGGTGGCCAGGGAGGGACGCCGGTCCTGCCGCCAGGCGCCAGCTGCCGTTGACAGGGGGTTCAGAGACCCTGCAGACACTGAATCTTTACAGTGTCTTTAAAAACAATAAAAATACATGGATTAAGTGAAGCTCTTTAAAAAAACGGAGAGTCCCCTTATTTGTAGAAAAGGTTAATAATTCAGATTTGAATTTACTTGTGGAATGAGGCTATGCATGCAGAAGGGTCGGGTTCTTACTGCTTCCAGCTGTGGAGACACCGCCTGATTTACCAAGGGATGTGTGTTCCTTCACCTGTGACCAGGTGTGCTTCAAGGAGCGCCCAAATCATTGAGTGGTATAAATGACGTGCTTTGATGTAAACCCCAGTAACAAAAAAATAGTTTTATATCAAATACAGTATCAAATTATCATTTCATGTAAACACAGTGATTCTTGGTAAAGATCTGAGGCCAAAGTACCACAAAAAATGGCCATGGGATTAATCCCTGTTTTAAAAAAATCAGAAACTTATAAAAGACAAGAGTTCCCAGGCCCGTCTCCGGCTGTTGGTAGCGGGCGCTCGCTGCTTTCACCATACCTGGGCACTGGAACCAGGGCGGGGGCCGGGCCTGGGTGAGGGGCTGACCCCAGGCCCCCCTCTGTCCACTCTGCACCTTGCAGCGGCCCTGGGGCCGGGTCCTGGGAGCCGGATACAGTCCCGGGGGCAGGGGCCCGGCCGTGGCCCTCTGCAGCCCGCGGGCGCGCTGGGGTCCTCGTGTGTTCGGCTGTCTTCGAGCACCGCACGGTCCCCTCCCCAAATTAAGCAAGCCCAAGTGAAAGAAAACCCAGAGACCGCGTGCGTGCGGGTGTGCGCACGCGCAGGTGCGTGCAGCGGCCGGCTCCTAGCCCTGGAGGTCGGAGAAGGGCGCAGGGCAGCCCTCGCTGCAGCTGGAGGAGGCGCTCAGCACGGCCGAGCCCGGGCTGGACTCTGCGGGGAAACCGGGCGGAGACTCGGTGGGCGGCGGCCCTCCTCTGCGGCCTCCACACCCCTCCGCGCCGACGGGCTGGGGACCGCGCCTCGGCAGACTCGGGGCGCCCAGCGCGCACCGAGGGTCTTACCTGAGCTGCTCAGGCACTGGGCGGAGCTGGACTTGCCCAGGAGAGCCGCCAGGCTGCCAGCTGGCACCCAGCCCTCCTTGTTGCTGGTCAGGTCCCGGACGTACCTGAAAGACGCGAGGCAGGGGTCCCCCCGCGGTCAGGGGCCAAGGCACAGGGAGCCGGGGAGCCTGAGCCCCTTCCCGGGTAGGAGGGTGCGGGCACCGGAGTGGGCGGGGCCCGTGGGGTGGGCGGGGCGTCCAGGTGGGAAGCAGGGGGAGGGCCTCTGGGGGGCACTGTGGGTGGGCAGGAGCGCGGGCGCCTCACCAGAGCCCCTCGGCGCCCTCCTCCACCACCTCCACCACATCCCCGCTCCGCACGGCCAGGGAGTCGGGGTCCCCCTTCTCAGTGTCCAGCACCACGGTGTACTTCCCGGGGACCTGCAGGAGACGGACACAGGCCGAGCGCCAGCGGTCAGCACCTGCTGCTCAGCGTCCTCAGGAGGACATGAACTTGTGGGCACTTGGCACCTGGGCAGCACCAACTCAGGGCAGCGAATGTGTGTCCCAAGCGGGCCTCAAGCGCCCCACTATGGGCGCAGGCCCAGTCTTAGGAAGATGCTGAGAGGCCCCATATTAGGACCAGGTGGAAAAGTCAAGTGGATGTGCCAGGTGTCCTCGGTGCTCCCTGGCCACTGGGCTGGGCACACTGGGCTCCTTGGCGGTTGCTGTGCCCCCTCCTCCTGGAATGCCCACCACATGGCAGCCCTGTTCAGGCTGCCTTCTCGGAGTGGCCAGCCCCGACTACCTGCCCAGCTCCTCCCGGCTGTGTTCCTTGGAGGACACCCTCCCTGCTCTTTCCTGCCTCCCTTGTCTTTCTCAGGAGCGGGGCACGGGCCTGGCACCCTGGCCGACGAGCTCTGCCATGCAGTGTGGAGCCGAGGAGGGACCTGCTCTCCCACAGCACGGGCACTCCGTTCTCAGAAGCCGTGACCTGCAGCAGGGCTTCTGGCAGGAGGGCCTGGGCAGGGTGGTGAGGGCCCTTCCTCCCCACAGTGTCACCTGCCTCAGGGGGACAACCCACCCTGGCTCCCTACAGGGCCCAGAGCAGCCAGGACCCCCCACATTGAGAACAAGATCCGACCCCTCCCCAGGCCCTGCTGTCCCCTGTCCACCAGCCTCAGTCCCCTCCTGCCACACTGGCCTGCTCTATGTCCCTTCTCACTCTTGGCCTGTGTTAATCCCACCCTCTCGGGAGAGACCCAGCATGGAGTGTGCAATAGGTATTTGTTGGGGTGACCCCGACTCTAAGAGTTCAATATGCAAATGACTTTCTCCTACTGCGATATTAAGAACCCAACGTGAGTCATGATGAAACCCATGCCTATGAATTGTGCAAATCCATAATCGAGATGGTTCAATTCCTTAAGTGAGATGGAGGCTCTAGTAAGTGTTAGGAAAGCTCAATTAGAACATCTGTCCACGTGGAGATGGGTGTGGGCTGTCCCTCTGAGGAAGGGCACAGTGTGCAGGGGCTCTAATGGGAAAGTGGTGGGTGCAAGGAGCTGCTGGGCCCTTGGGCATGGACGCTGACCCAGGCCAGCAAGAGCACCTCTGTGGGGAGCTGTGGCTGCCCTTGCAAGACCCAGGCTGAGGTGGGTCTTCTAGAATGCTCCCTTTCCAGGGGACAGTCCCCTCTCCTGACCACCCAGACAGGCCCAGTTACCAGCTTCTTGGGGCCCACTCCGCCATCCTCCTCTGCGTCGGATGAGTTGATGGGTTCCTCAGCACTTGACCAGCCACCCTCATCCTCAGGGGCCTCCAGTGAGTGGGAGGCTTTGCTCCAGCCTAAGGGAGGAAGAGACTCCAGTGAGAGGGCCACACCCATGACGAAGCCACCATCCATCCAGCTGGTCCATGTGAGTCCCACGGACTCCCTGAAATGTGCAGCCATGGGTCCAAACTGAGCTGATCACAGGTGAGAGCCTTTGTCCTCGCAGGACCTTCCTGCCCAGGCTCCCTGGCTCCTCCACATGTCGTCAAAATGCTCCAACTGTGTACAGTCACGGGGAGATTGACAGGATGTGACAGCATCTGCCAATCCCTGGGGAGAGAGACCCCAGACCCTGCCTGGACACCTGTGCCTTTTGCACAGCCCCACAAGGCCCAGCCCAGAGCAAACGCTGGAGGAGGAGGCGTTTCAGTAAACACGGCCAAGCCAACGCTTCCCAGACCAGCCAGAAAACAGTTTCTAGCAAAAAACGACCTGTAGACCTCTGCTCTGTAAGCCAGGTGGGGCTGCGTACCCACCGGGCAGGCAAGAACGCAGGCAGAGATGCGGGACAACCAGTACAGGACTGCTGTGTGGCCGCAACAAAGCCCGGCTCTAAGTTGGCCTGGGCCAAGCCCAGCAACCCGGCAAGCCCAAGGGGGCCTAGTGGACGGATGCTTCGTTACAGTTCCTCCTGCCTGGGGTCCCCAGGGTGGCAGTGGAGTGTCCCATCGTGGGGGAGATGGAGACCACAGCTTCCTAGTGGGACCAAAAGGAGTGCCCTGGAGCTCTGTCTTCAGTACCAGGGCCGCACAGCACCAAAGACGACTGTGCATTCCGAGCTGCCGCAAGGCTTCAACAGGAAGCCCACTAGGTGGGCTTGACCCTGGCCATGCTCTGCTCAGGCCGGAAGCTGCCTTTCCCTAGGAAGGAGAGGGTGCTGGGGTGCGAGGAAATTACAGAAGAGCCCAGGCATGAGTGCACGTGTGCCTGCCCCGCCCCAGGGAGTCGGGGCTGCAGAAGACGTGCCCTCTCTGGAGGCCAGCGCCCACGCCTAGGGACGTTCACGGGGGGGCAATGAGAGGCCTCTGCTGAGGCGGCACCGGAAAGCTACCTCTGTCCTTCTAGACAAGGGAGCTGGGCCTGGGTCTCCGCACAGGCTCGGCCCCTCCCCACACTAGGCCAAGTGCAGCGGGAGCCCTTCTGAGCTCCACTCTCCTGGGGCTGGCCGCAGCTGACTCTGCAGGTGTCGGCCAGGCTGCCCAGTTCCTGGGCAGGAGTTGGGCTGCATCTCCAGCCGCAGCTGCCCGTTCCCCCTGCTGACACGCTGCAGCTGCAGCTCGACGGGGAAGGAGGACGGAGCACGGGCGCCAGGGGCCTGCTCAGACGCCTCTCCCTTCTTGCTGCCCATCGCTAGGAAGCTCAGATGGGGCCTCTGACCAAGCAGAATCTAAGTCTGCGAGGACAGCGGGGACGAGACTAGAACTGCAGTGGCACCTCTGCCCGGCCGGAGTCCCACGACACCTTTGCTTTAGCATGTCGCGTCTGTGAGGGAGGCCTCAGGGGTGACCTCTGGCCAAAGAACAGAAGGGTCTCCTTGGCCCTGAGCCTCTGGACAGGCCCTCTGACCGGGCTTGAGTGGGTCCCTGATTAGAAAGCGTGTGAGAGAAGTGACAACCTGCGTGGCGTGAGCACACAGAGCACTGGAGGTGGGTGGCCTGGAGGCAGGTGCCCGCTCTCAAGCTGGGGTGCTGAGGATTCTGGGCAGGTGACCTGCGAACTGGTCCTCTCCACCACACACGTCCTTCCTATCAATGCTCACGAGACTTCCGGGCGGGTGGCTTTCAGTACAGCACCTGCCATCACCGCAGTCGTGGGGCACGTGGGCCACACACACAGGTGCCCTCCCAGCAGCTCGCAGACTGCGAGTCTCCATCACAGAAGGGTGGACGCTCGCAGAGGCAGGGCCGCTGGCCGCAGAGGAGACGGAGTGGCTCTGGCCTACAGCGTCTGCCAGGCTCAACTCTGCCAGCCCACAGGGCGGACAGCAGGGAGGGCTCAGATGCTGGGGTCTCAGGCCAACGTGGCCACCTGGGGTCTCGGCCGCGCGAGCCGTGTCCACCTGTGCTTAGGGTAGGCGCGCACACCAGACAGCTCCAGGTCCCTGAGCCATACCCAGTGGCAGCAGGAAGCCTGGGGTGGGATTGAGACCGAATGAGCCCAAGAGCCCGGAAGTATGGACAGCCTCTGGGGCTGGGCGGGTGCGGCTCAGCCCTGTCCTTGGAACCTTCCCAACGGCCTGCGCAGCTCAGGAGGTTCTAGAACATGAAGCTCTCTCCCGCACCTGCGTCCTCGGCTGGGCAGGGGAAGTCTGGGGGTGTCCTCAGGGGGCACCTCTGGAACATAAGCCAGCAGGAAACAAGACCCCTGGTCCCAGGTGGACTTTGGCCCTTCAGTCTGCTCATGCAGCCGTCTCCCCTCTGCAAGGGGAGGAGGGACCAGACCTGTCACCTTACTTCCTCCGCAGGGATCAGCAAGCTGGTGGTGCAGGGAGGAGTGCTGATGTCTGGGGGCACACAGCCTACCACAGCCACCGAGCAATAGACCCAGCCCAGACTCCAGTCAGGGGACAGCGGCAGGTCACTGATGAGGGGCAGGTCAGCTGAGGGGTCAGCGGGAAGCCAGCGTCCCCTGGCATCGGTCACCAGGCATCAAGCTGTAGGCCACCAGAGGCCATCCTAGGCGACCTGAGGGGCCACACAGCCCTCCCGCCAGTGTCCAGCAGCTGAGTCACGCTACCTCGCAAACCAAAGGGGGTCGGGTCGCTCTTTACTTCATGCCGCTTAGCCTTGTTGTCAGGACTGGCAGGAGAAGCTGCAGGAGGAGGCAGGAGCAGAGATACGAGAGAGAGAGAGAGAGAGAGTGAGGGGTGACCAGGGTGGAGGGGCAGTGAGATGGGATGGACACAGCATGGGGGTTCCCTCCAGATCAAGGGCAGCTTTGTGAGCATATGAGGTGGTGGTGGGGAGGGAGAGGCCAGGGGAGGAGAAGAGGAGGCTGATGGGCAGTGACCCTGGCCATTCCATTCTTAGGCTCCACGCGGACCTGTCCTCGGCTCGGCATCGTCAGAGGTGCAGGGCCAGGAGGCAGGCTGCTGTTCTTTCCACTTTAAAGCCAACCCACTGAGAAGAACCCAGTTCTCTGGACAAGCATCTGCCTCTGAAGAGGGCCCTGGTCAAGCTGGCCTGGGAGGGAGCATCCAGGGCTTCAGGCCTTTGGTCACTAAGTAGCAGCCTCTCACTGGCAAGTGCCAGAGAGGACGTCTGACCAGGGTGCTCCCCCCTGTGGCCGGACAGTCACTGAGCCGGAAGGGCTACTTCCTGCGGGAGCTAAGGGAAGAGCGGGGCAGGCAGAGGGGCAGAGGAGTCAGACAGAGCCAGGAAGCCCAGCTCCAAGCAGGCCTGCAGGGCTGCCTTCGCATTTTCAAAAGGACACTCTGAGAGATGACTTCGGCTGTCGGTGTGGACACTCAGGTGTCACTGAGAAGGAGGACGCAGTGAGAGTGCTTGCAATGGGCTGTGCATGGGATGAAGGGCGGGCCTCCTGAGGAGTCCCCGATGGCCACCACACCATGCAAGACAGATGCACACGAACACAGGGTGCAGGTGGACTCGGGCAGCGCCTCTTTACCTCGCTGACCTTTCAGGTTAGCAAAGCCCTGCAGGGTGAAGCGCTTTCTGGAAAGTGCGGAGCTTTCCGAGGTGGAGCTAGAGACCAAGTCATCTAGGAGGGAAGAGAGACACTGCAGGGACCGCAGCCTGGCCCACGGCGGGCAGGGCCCAGCGCTCTGTCCTCGCGCTTCCTCGAGTGGGCCGAGCCAGGGGCTCCGCAGCGAGTCCCAGGCCTCGGCAGGGGCAGAGGGACCGAGTCCCAGCACCCTGCTCTCTTGCAGAGGAATGCCGAGACCCACGGGCAGACACCCACCTTTGCCCTTCTCGGGGGCCTTTGGCAGCGACGAGCTCACATATCCTTCCAGACTCAGGGGGTCCATCTTCTTCTCTTCCAGCTTCTTGACATTTCTCGTGTTCCCTCTCGAGGGGCTGGGGACATTGACAAACAGAGGATGGCACGTTGCCCAGTGAGTTTTCAGGGCTCTCTGAGGACGGGAGACTGGGGCCTGGCTCCCAGCTCAGCCCGAGGCAGCTGGCCATGCTGCCCTGCAGCCGGCAGCACTTCCGGTCCAACCAGGAGCCGAGTGAGAACGGAGGCCCCCTCCTCGCGGCCAAGGAGGAGGGCTTCGGGGTTCTCTTTTAAAGTGTCTGTTTATGGCCCATTAATTTAGGCTCCATTTCATTCCATGGGTGATTAAAGGCGGCTTTTGTAAGAAAGAGGAAAATTAAAGTGAAGAAATAAAGTAACAAAGGAGACTCAAGCACACACAAGAACAAGGCCAAGAGAGGCCATGTCTGTGGTGCACCCGAGGCTCCTGGCCGGTGCCTCCCATCACCCAGACGCTGGCGGGTAACTGTCACCTGCGAGTGCCCTGGAATGTGCTGACCATCGTGGGAAATAATGCACAGGTAGGAACGATCACGGAGGCAGGGGACTAGGATTGTGGGGAGGGGGCCAGAGATGGTGTCTCTGGGGCTGACCCTCTGGGAAAAGCCACCCGTATGTAATTCCCAGATGGTGACACTGGAGGGGCCTGGGGGCAGACTTGACCCCAAGGACCAGGAGGCCCCAGTGACACTGGTGAGTGGACTGCAGGGCACATGCGGGCTACACGAGGCTCCCAGCCTCGTCTGGTCCTCACCTGGTGCTGGACGGCGCGGGCAGGGGCAGGCTGTGGGACTGCTCCAGGGTCCTGTGCTGGCTGGCCTCTGTGGGAGGGACAGCGCACACTGCACCAGCCACTCCCCGGCCAGGCGCGCTGCGGGGATTCTGTGGGTGCCAAAGGGACAGGAGGGGGGCTGGGGCGCCTCACCTCGACACGCCTGCAGCTGGCTGGTCAGCACTTTCCGAATCTCATTCACCCACGCGGCTTTGATTTCAGGAGTGGGTGCCTGTTCCCCAAAGAAACGCAGTCGTGAGTCTGGGTCCCCGCGAGGCGCACTCTGGAAACCGCCCAGTCAGACCGCTGCCCACGGGACAGAAGGGACAGTTGGAGCCGTGTCCCCAGTCATGGGGTCTCTACTCTGCAGAGGAAAGGGCCAGCCG
The DNA here is from genome assembly GCA_020662805.1 of Glaucomys volans. Classification (NCBI taxonomy): domain Eukaryota; kingdom Metazoa; phylum Chordata; class Mammalia; order Rodentia; family Sciuridae; genus Glaucomys; species Glaucomys volans. The sequence continues at coordinate 68,755 of JAJEJO010002692.1, forward strand.
CCGTCCCCAGTGCCTAGGGCTGGGCGAAGGCAGCCAGGGACCTGCTGGGAGCTGGAGCTCTGGTGACCTCCATGGTATCTACCAGCAAGCACTCTGCTTAAGGCTTCTCTGGGAAGTGGCCTTGCCGTGACACTGCTTTGGGTGACAAGGACAGTGGTGGATCTGAAGCCCACAGGCAGACGATAAGCAGCCAGGTAGGGGGACTGGGTCAGGAGCAGGCACAGGGCTGCTGTGCCCACATGGGACAGCTCGAGGCCCTGGACTCCTGGGCTCTGGCCGAGTGTCTGCTAGGTGGCAGCTGGGCTGCTCCCAGGTGTCATGTGGGGCCTGAGCAGGGCCCATGCTCCCTCTGCTCTGCAGGCCTCAGTGGCAGGACTGCAGGGGACCTGGGGCTTCCATGCTGCTGTGGCCTCTGCACCCTGTCCAGGGCTGTGTCATCCTGCATGTTAGAATCCTGAAGGGAAAGTGGCCAGGCCCCTCCCCCTGTGTGGCTCAGCCCCTCCTGGGGCACTTGGGGTCCTCAGGGACAGGACTCTGTCCCCTGAGTCTACATCACAGCTCCCTGCTCCCCATCAGCTCAGCGAGGACGGTGCCACGCACTTCCCTCCAGGGAAACAGGCCACGCGGACGAAGCTCCCTCCTGTGCTGCCCAGGGACGAGGAGCGTGGGCTCCTAGGTACTGTGCTCCCAGCACCCTGGTCTTTCCTGAGTTCACCCTGGGTCCTGCTCAGGTTCAACACCCAGGGCAGAAAACACAAGGCCCCTTAGAAGCCTTTCCCTGGCTGTCCCTGGGAGGAGGCTCCCTGCACCTGGCCTGGGGGCAGG
>JAJEJO010002692.1:69589-84475 GCA_020662805.1 Glaucomys volans
TGGCCTGGGGGCAGGTGAGCTGGCTGTCCCTGGGAGGAGGCTCCCTGTGCCTGGCCTGCGGGCAGGTGAGTGGCCCTACCTGGACGATGTAGACCTCCTCTCTCGCATTGTACCAGATCTCAAACTTCTTGGCGTCGCCCTTCACGTTCTCTGTGATGCCGACGGCGGTCATCTGGTGAGTGAAGAACCAGAGATGGTGTCAATGTCCACTTTCTGGAAGATGTGGGGGGCAAAGTGGCAGGAACCCCAATCCCCACACCTAAAGGCAGTGACCCGGGTCCTCTGGGTCTCACTTGGTGCTGGGCACCCAGAGCCCCTCAGGGTCAGACCGAGGTGCACCAGCCCGGCCAGGCTTCCCTCCCGGAACCGCAGCTCACACTGGGGGGCTCACTCACGTTCAGGGACTGCTTGTAGCTGTAGGAGGGGGCCTTCTCGTACCCCTCCCCGTTCTCCTCCCGCTTCTTGCAGAAGAGCACCGCCTTCTCGTGAAGGAACAGGTGCCGCTGCATGGGCTTGAACCTGGCCAGCTCCTTCACCTTGGTGTGGCCCTTCTTGTGGTCTGTCCACACGTTGAAGGAGCCCTGCATCAGCAGCTTGCCCAGGTCACCAAGGTTCCCCTGCAACATGGCAGAGCACAGGAGTGTCAGAAGCCGGGGGACGACGGTGGGCTTCAGCCATGCTGCGGGTGAAGGCAGCCCACCCCAGAGGCCAGGTGCTGCAGGATTCCCAGCTCGGGAACTCTGGGAAGGCAAGACCACGGGGACAAGGAGAGACGGGTGCTGGCCAGTTCTGTGGGGAGGGACGGCGAGGTGGAGCAGAGGGTTCTCAGGGCAGTCGGACTGCATGTGACACCGCAATGGTGGGTAAGACCAGGCCCAGCGCCAGGAGTGAGCCCCAGGGTAGGCACGCCACAGGGACGCATCGACCTGGTACTGCAGTGCACAGGTGGGTCCCCACAAAACTGAGAAGGAGCACCAAGTGGACAGGCGGTGGGCAAAGCCCTCAGGGACCTGAGATGGGCCTACAGGGGAGCAGAGAGCAGCCAGCCTCTGATGGCCACTTGTGGTCAGTCGCCTGCCCACAAAGCACACCACAGAACAGGTGGTGCACCTGCTCCTCAGGGTTGCCTGGCCATCGAGGCAGAGGAGGGAGGCGGTGAGAGCTCTCCGGCAGGCGATGCCGTGCCCTCGGGAGAATGTTTCTGCCTCCCCACGGGACTGGCACATTCAGCGCCAGACCTGGCGTTTGCTCCTCTCAGGTCCACCCAGACCTCCTGACTCAGGACCCAGGCTGACTCCAGGTTCTGGGCAACATCGATCACCTTGAAGCTTAGGAAACTTGCAAGCATTGCCGGGAAGCCCAAAGGATGCTCACTGGATCCCACCAGGACCAAGTCAAGGGCCCCACACTGGCCCTGGGTCCTTACGTCGTAGCCGGTGATGGCGATGAGGTGCATGGAGTCGTTGACGGCCTTGAGGATGCCCAGGATGGAGCTCAGCGCCTCCTGCAGGTCCTCGGCCCCCTCGCAGTTCCCGCTGTACTTCAGCATCTCCTGGGGGTGCGGTGGGCAGACAGGAGCTGGGATGCGGCTCCTGAAGAGCAGCCCTGAGCTGGCCTAGCAGCCTGGCGAGGCCTCCGGCTGGACATCACCAGCCTCACGTGAGGGTGGTGGTGAGGGGCCCCACAGGTGGTCAGGCCTGCAGCGACCCCTCCCAGAGGAGCTCCCTCCTGCCATGTGGCCCCCACTGGGCGGACCTGCCAGGTGGCTCTGCATCTCACTCCCCCACTCCCGCTCCCTGACGGGCCAGCAGGACAAACGGCACGGCCGCCCTGAAGGAGACACACCGCCTGTCTGTACGGGAGCCTGGTGCCCATGAGCAGGAACCCGTGGGAAGGGGCTCTGTCTAGCTGTTCCCCTTTGTCCCTGGCACCCTAACAATGTCCAGCACATAGTAGGCCACGCAAACGAGCCAGGGCCACAGCCAGCGGGGGACCAAGTGGCTCAGAGAAGGTGCTCCTTGGCTTGGAGGAAGGGTTTGGGGGGAAGAGGCTCAGGCCTGGACCTGGCTGGTGGCCCCAGGGCAGCTGTGATGGCTGGCCAGCAGGTGGGAGAGGAGCAGGGGCCGTGCTGCTGGTGGAGGCGGCCCAGGGAGGCCAACCTTGAGCAGCAGCTGGTACTTGGTGATCCTCTGCACGGGCTTCAGCAGGTAGGAGTCCAGGCTCAGCTTGTGGTCCAACTTCCTCTGGCACTCCTGGAACCAGGGAAAGGCCTTCGGTTTAGACAAGGACCAAGATCCTCTAAGGGCGAACTGCTAGAGGAAGTGGGACTCGGAAGGGCCAGAGCCGCACCTGGAAGAACGGACAGTCGGAGCACTGCCTCCACAGGCTCTCGGACCGCGGCTTGTTCTGACAGTACTTCTCGTAGATCTGGAAATCCTCCATCTGCAGCCAGGAGGGGCAGACTGGTCAGGTGGTCATCCTGGTGACAGGGAAGCGTCTGCCTGGCCTTGAGTCTGGGGACCTGGGGCCTAAATGGCCTGGGGTGTGGATGGTTTGGGGGACAGATGTCTTGGGGGTCAGTGGCTTGGGGTGCAGATGGCTCTGCAGGCCATGCTGCCCCGGGCGCCACCCATGCCAGCTCACTTTAGAGAGAATGCCAGGCTACATGCCCCTACAGTCACCTCCACCCTCTCCTGGTGCCCAAGTCCTCCTGGCCTGCCTCCTCCCAGACCTGTCCCTGAGCTGGAAGACCACTGTGGGCTTGGAAGCAGACTGCTGGGCTGGGCAGCCTCAGGCTGGCCGCTGTCCTGCACCCTTCTCTGTGAGGGCACCTCTGCTCAGGTCAGCAGACTGTGGGACCCAGGAACGTGGAGCACTGAGAACTTGGGTGCACGGCAGCCTGCACCACCCCACCGGTTCCCCTGCCCCTCCACGGCTGTGCCCTGGTTGGTTGGTAGGTCAGTGTGGCCTCCCACCAGAGGTCCACTTCCCTCTCACTATTCAGTTAGCTCAATGTAGCTGGCCTTCCCCTGGAATAATGGCTAAGAACACAGGCAGATAGATGTGGACTCCCGCTCTCTGCAGAAGGTATTCCCAGGGCTTGGCCTAACAGTAGTGGCCAAACTCCAGGATTGTCCACATCCCTGGTGGTCTCACTAGAACATGGAAGACCCTCCCCAGAGGCTCTGCTCTAGCCTTTCTGGTCAGTCCTCAGGACACGCTGTGCTGCTGGTAGGGACCAGGGACCTACAGAAGGGTTCCCCACCCCACCTTAGCACTGAGGGAGGCGCCAACGGCCTGGCTGAACCTCGACAAAGATGGCGCCTCCCTCCTTCCCGCCCACCCTGTGGTGACCACCTGGGACAGTCTCAGCCTCCAGCTCTTTGTGAAATTGTTTAGTTTGTTTAGGGAGCTGCTAAGCTGGCCATTCACAGTGCCCAACCCGACAGGATCCTGGGGATGTCAGGCATGTGGCCCTTCCCGTCCCAAACCCCTCCCGGGAGCTCGTCCCCACGGCCCTGTGAAGGAAGCAAATGCCTACGATTTTAAAGAGGAGAAAATAAAGCTGAGAAGCCCAGTGCCTTGACCAGTGCTGTACAGCAAGTGGGGGGCACCACCAGGGCACGTGCACCAGACCTGGGCAGCGACAGTTCCAGGGCCCCCGAGGTCGTGCTGGGTAGGTTCTTCTTTCTGAACTACTCTTTTGTCCCCCCGACCCAGGGAGTGCCTCGTCCTCTCAGCACCCTGGAAGCTCCTGTCTGTGTGGCTGCGGGCGGTGGCAGGGCCCCAGGGAACCTGCGGCCGTTCGTGTTGGCGCTGAGAAGTCGTGGCGCGTACGCACCCTCTCGAGGAAGCACCTTCCCACCAGCTCGGGGCAGTCTGTGCAGCTCTCCAGCTCACGTAGGAAGATCCTAGACAGGGAGTTTACCAACTCGTCACGTGCGCGACACCCAGAGCCAGGCGACGCCACACGAGTGGCCCTGGCCCAGAAGACCTCCACTGTGCTCTGGACGACCCAGGGCTGTGTGGTGACAATGTCCCACCAGGCCTGGAGACCCTGCAGCCCACACCTGGGCCCGCTCCTCCCTGCTGAGGAGTGCGCCGCTCAGGCTGCTCACCTCTGGGTCACTGTGGAGCTGCTGTGTCAGCAGGAAGTTAGAAGACAGAGGGGGGGCAGTGAGGGGCTCGGGAGGCCCCCTGCCCCCTGGCCATGGACCCTGAAGCCCTTCTGCAGACATACGAGGGGCCCTGGCCTCGGCTCCAAGGCTGGGTTTTCCCCGGGGAAGGGAAAGGGGGTGCTGAGGAAGGCCCGCAGCCCCTGGCAGGTGGGCCAAACAAGCAGCCCAGGTGCACCGTCCATGCACTGCCCAGGCCACAAAGAGGCATCTGGGCTCTGAGGTCAGCAGCACCCTGTGCTCTTGCGAGGACAGCGAGGAAGGGACATCTGGTCAACACTCTTCAAGAATGGGCTCGGGAACAAACTGCGTCTTGCTAGGTGGTGTGGCCTTCAGGGTGCCCGAAGTAGCAAATGCACACCCTTGTGCTGGGGACAAGGAGGAGGACAGAGGGGGCTGGCCCGCTGCTGGTTCCACAGTCCCACGGGTGGCTTTTCCACAATGGGGCCACGATGGGAATGGTCAGCAGGGAAGGTACGGGTGGGCTCTCAGGATGCCCTGGGCGGCCACTGTGCCTCTGCGGCCCCCTGTGCCTCAGCCCCTGGAGAGATCTGCCCCTATCAGGAGAGACCTGTGGCCACATTGGGGTGGCGGAGTGCGGGGGAAGGACAGGCCCACCTGTTGTGGAAGTGGTAGATCTCCTCCATGTTCCCAAACAGAACCTCCTTCTTGCTGTGCAGGCCCGTGGAAATGAGGTGTGTCATCAGCGGGTTCTCCATCTCCGCCGCGTAGCCCTGGGGAGAGGGCGGAGGTCGGATGAGCACCAGACCTGCTGCCACAGACCCAGGTCAGGCAGAGGGGACGAGGAGCTCCTGGTGGCACGTGACTGTCCCCGAGCTGGGCTTCTGACAGGCCCGCAGCAGAGTGCCACCCAGGGCACCCAAGGTGGGCTCCAGCCTTCGGTTTCAGCCTTTCTATTTAGATTCACGCAGAGGGTACGGACTGTCTGCCCTGCAAGACTAGACGCACATCTGCCACAGCCAGCCTCCCAGGTCAGCACTGGGAGCGTTCAGCCCCCAGCAGACCCCTCCCCGCTGCCCCATCCACCTCAACCCTGGACCACCTTGTTCCGGAACCTTCCATAAATGCAGCCACACACTCTTTTGCCCTCTGGTTCACTGTCATTAGCTGGTGAGGGCCACCCGTGGGCTGCATGCATTAGTGGCTCTGGGCTGTGAAGGGCGTGCCCTGAGCAGATCCGCTCTGCCCTCCCCCTGCTGACGGACATCCCAGCGCGTCCAATCGGGGCTGCTCTGAGCAGCATGGCTTTGAGCACTTGGCAGGCTTTCCCACGGATGGACTGAGCTCGCGCTCCGAAGCAGCAATTTCCAAGTGAAGGCACAGGGAGAGCGGATGCCTCCAGCCGCAGCCTCACCTCCAGGACGGAAAGCAGCTCCTCCACATAGGCCCGTTCCGTGTCCAGAAGCTCGTTCATCACGTGCCTGTGGACAGGGCGTGTGGAGAGCACACGAGTGAGGGTGGGGGTGGCAGGAACGCTGGGTCCCAAGTCACACTTGCAGACGAAGAAACTACCATCCAGTTGTGAAGGGCATCCCAGCACGAGGGCTGGAAGGCAGCTGGGCCCCGCTGGACACTCCTGGGCTACCCAGCTGACCTACTTCACACTCCTGCTGGCCACCCTTGTGCAGCCTTCGGGAGCAACCTCCTGACCGGCCTCCTGGCCTTGCGTCCTCCTGGCCGTGGGGTCCCCTCTGCAGGAAACCAGCCTGTCCTCACACACACATCGCCAACACCCGCCCTGCACAGACTCCTCTCTCCTCCCAGGCAGCCCCATCTCGCAGGGCCCCCGGCTCCTCATGTGGGCCCCTCCTGTGCCCCTCATTGGGTTGGCATGGCTTCCATCCCTTCGGCCACAGCAGCTCCCCTCCTGCACGTGGCAGGCCTGCAGGGCGTGGCCTGTGGACTGACTGCGCGCCCTCAGCTGAGGAGCCCTGCGAGGGGATGGGCGCTCAGGACGGGGACTCCCCACCCCGTGAGGGCCTGGCCCACCCACCACTGCTGTTCACAGAGACCAGAGCCAACGGGCTCCTGGGTGAGACTTGGCGAGGTCTGTTCTGAGCAGCTGCAGCCCCGAAGGCGAGGCTCTGCTCGTGAGCACGGTGGCAGGGGAGAGAGGGCCCGGGGCCTCCCCCCAGCCATGGCCTGATGGTGAGGACGCTGTCTCCGGCCTCTGCATGCTCCTGCTTCTCCCCTCCCATCCTGTCAGCCTCCACCAGAGGCAGCAGCGCAGGCCTCTGTCCCTCTCTAGGCTGGGTCATTCTCATTCCAGGTTTGCTCTGTCCTCTGCCCTGCAAGGCCTCCGCTGTGCTTGCTGGGGATCTCCTGTGTCCTGCTGGGCCCTGTGCCCCCGGAGCCTCTCTCCACCCTGGACTTGGGGTCAAGGTGCCTGGCAGGCGGCCCGAGAGGGCAGGAGGTTCAGGGCACTGGCTAGCGGGCCGCCCTGTACACTGTCAGTCGGCTTCCTTCCAACCGCGGTCGCAGCCCCCAGCTCTGGCTCAACCACCCTGCATCTCGGTTCCCGGTGCCTCCACTCCTGGCCTCCTGTGCCTGCGAGGCCATCTTCCTTGAAGATGAGGTTGAGACAGGGAGCTGCTTTTCAGGCTGCTCAACGTGCCATGAACCGGGGACGAGGGCTGGGGGTGTCCACCTCTGCAGTGCGCTGGCAGGTGTGGCTGCTAACGACAGCGCCTCAGCCACAGGCCTCACTGGCCAGGCCACCTGCTCCACGCAGCCCTTGGGGCTGTGGCTGCTGCAGGGACACACTGGCCTTGTGCCGGTGACGCTGCCCCTTAGGATGGGGGCAAGCAGAGTGCTCACGGGTGGCTGGGGACAGTCTCCCCATGGCTCCACTCCACCCCCTCAAAACTGAACCTGAGCGGTTATTTCTGTGTCTGTGGCCCCCGCAGGCTCCTGGAGGAGGCGCCTGGCCGAGGCTGGCCCTTCAGCAGTGTGAGGCGTGCAGCCCCCGATCCCTGACGCTCCGTGGCGGTCCACACCCTGGGCTCCACCACTGGCCACCCACAACCCTCCTCAACGAGGCCAGGTGGACACCAGGTCCGGGCACAGAGCCTGGTGACCCCAGGAAGGGGTGTGGTGAAGGATGGCCTCTCGCAGCATTCCATGCAGGTGGCGCAGGTCCTGGGGTGAGCCTGGCATGTGGGCACAGCCCAGTGGCTGCAGCCTCCTGGGGAGCAGGTGGGCAGCCGCTCTGTGGAGGGTGGACTCCACACAGGGGCGGGCACCCAGTTAGGAGCAGCCACGGAGCCCTCTAAGGCCATGCGTGCCCATCTGCACACCCTGGGCTTCCCGCTCTGCTCTGCACCGTCCTCCACTAGCTATGCCCAGCCCTGGGGGTGGCATGGCAGGGTCCCCCGTGCATCTGGAGATCTGCACCCACCTGCGCAGGATGGCCAGGCCCTCCTCCTCGTCCCCCGTGGAGCTGCCCCGGCCCTGCCGGTTCTCACTCATTTCACTCTGAGGAGAGAGGAGCAGTGAGTTGGCCTCAAGGACCAATGGCCAAAGCCAGCGCCCGGCCCAGTGCCCATCTGGGGGCGAGTCTGAGGAGGACGGAGCCCCACAGCCCCGCAGAGTTGGGGGTGGACCATGAGGGCCCAGCCTGGGCAGGAGGAGGCATTGAGGCCCTTCCTCGGGAAGTAGGGCCATGGCATCCAGAGTGGGCCCGAGGTCACCGTGCGAGCAGCCTCACCTTGGCCCTTCTGTAGGGCCCCCTCCGGAGCGCGCTGCCCTCGGAACCAGAGCTCTCAGATCCTCGCCAGGAACCTGGTTTGGAAGACGTGGAGAAGGCGTTATGTCTACCTGGGGGGACACACCCAGCGTGCCTTGTTTACTTTAGAGAAATCAAGCGAAAGGCCCAGGGAGGAGAGGAGGGGACAGGAGCAGTGAGGGCAGTGGACGCCTGGTGGACTCCCGATGGACTGTCCGGGGTGGGAAGGATGGAGAGCTGGGAGCAGCTGATGGGGTCTTCACAGGCCCTGGGACAGTGGCGCTTGCAGCTGACGGGGACCAGGGTGGGTGAGAGGAAGGAAGCTCAGGGTGTGGACACCTGGAGCTTCCACCCAGCAGGAAAGGTGGGTCCTGGCGCTGGAGGCCTCTAGGTGTCCCTGATTGGCATTTGCAGACGCCCCAGTGCAGGCGCAGGGTCCCTGACCACTCTTCCCTGTGTGCACCGAGGAGACCCCCAGAGGGGAAGGAAAGTGCGTTGACAGGGGGAGACAGGAGGTCTCTGAGCAGGGGCGTGCCACTGCCCTGGCCTGGAGAGGGCTCTTCTGGGTTTGGGTGGAGGGGCCCCAGGCCATGGCGCCGTCTGGGATATGGCTAGGCTGGGGAGAGACGGGGGTCAGAGGAAACAACCTGAGAACCTCCTCGTTTATTGGGCTCCTTGGACTTGACTGAAAGCACCCAGCCCTGCCGTTGCTGTGGCCCAAAGCAGCCCCAGGCAGGCGTGAAGGACTGGTGTGGCTGAGCCGGCACAGCTCGGCCCAGGCAGACTGCTACGAGGACCCTGTACCTGGAGAGGGGCAGGGTGACTTGGTGAGCGCCTCTGGCCGGGGGGCCACTGGCTGCACGGGCCGCGTCTGCTTGGCGGCCAGCTTCTTCAGGCTGGCCTGCCTGCGGTGGAACATCTCCTGCATGCTCTCTTGCTTCTGAAAGACCTTCTGCACGTGTTCCTGGAAGGACAGAGCTGCTGAGTGGTCCTGCGGGGTGGGCACCAGCCACCAGGGACTGCCGTCCAGCGGGAACGTGCCTCAGCACACACAGCGACCTGTGTGCAGGACAGTGTGGCCACGCTACATGGAGCCCTGGTCACTGAGGATGGGAGGCAGAAGCTGGGCATGAGGACCGGCACCCTCCTGAGCCTGAAGGGCCAGCCAGGGAAGGTGGAATTCATGTCTTCCTGCTGCCCCAGAGGGTGGGGCGTGGGAAATGCGAGGAGGGCAGGGGCGCCGTTGCAGAGGAAGCTACTCATAAGGAACTCGGGGCACGGGGAACCAGCACGGGGCAGCTCCTACCGAGGCAGGCTACCAGCTCCGCAGGGGGCGTGGGAGTAACTTCTGCTCTAAAAGCGGGGCGGAGTGCGTGCCTGCCCCTCCGCACCTCCGCACCTCCTCTACTGGGAGCGGCTGACGTTTCTTTTCAAACATCAGGGGAAGCAGCTCCCCGGCTCCGCGGTCGCAGGGGACACGCCCCCCGTTCCCTCCCCTCTGTCGCAGAGGACACGCCCCCTATAGGCGCAGAGGACACGCCCCTGCCCCGCCCCTCTGTCGCAGAGGACACGCCCCCTGTGATCGCAGAGGACACGCCCCCAGGTCGCAGAGGATTCGCCACCTTACCAGCAGGTCTTGGTTGAGGATGGTTTCATATTCCTTGTAAATTTTGCTGAGCTCTTGGATCTTATTTTCCGCACCGGTCTCCAAAAACTTCTCGATCTCCTGCAGGGCGGCCTCGGCGCCGTCCTGGGACTGGCATTTGTCCACCGGCTGGGAGGCCAGCAGGTAGATGCCCTCGTCACACCACTTCATGGACTGCAACACAGCACTGCCGTCAGAGGCCGCGTACCGCCGTCAGGTCCACCTCCCGGTCCCACCTCCCGGTCCTGGCAGCCTCTCTCTCTCGCCTCTGTCCACCCTATACCCGGGGGAAGGTCCAGGGGCTGACCCTCGACCCTTCTGCCGCTAAGTGCAAAGGGCACTGCAGGAGCACCGGGTACTGCACAGAGCCCGGCCGAGCCTCAGGGAGGGACTGCCGCAGAGGAGGGAGGCAGCTTGCAGCACTGACCAGGTGACCAAGTTTCTGGTCCTTTTAAATAAACCATTGTTGTGGCAAGGGAATTCTAGGAACAGTGCTGCCAGGCCCCACCCTCTCGGTCAGCAGGAAGGAGGACCACAGAGGGGAAGGGCGAGGGGACTTTTCAGCCAGCCAGCAACTGCCCAGCCAGCAAGGGGGTCAGCGGTCGGGGCGTCACTGGTCAGGGGCATCTGGCCGGGCCGCCTACCGTCTCCAGGAGGCTGTGCAGCTCTCGGGACTTGCTGAGCAGCCCCCGCCGCCTGTCAACCTCCGAGGCAAACTGGAGGCAGAGGTGCCGGAGCTCCTCGCACTTGGGGTGGATGGAGTCCACCGCGTAGTGCTTGTTCTCGATGAGCTGCTGGCCCTCCAGTGCCAGGGCTCGGGCCCTTTCCACAGCCACCTGCAGGACACAGTCACCCAGGTCAACTTGGACAAGCTGCTGCTAGAGGCTGAGGGACCCCAACCCCGACGCGGTGCCAGCCGTGGGAGGGGGTCGTGTGCACCACAGTGACAGAGGCACCTCACCCCAGGGCCATGCCGGGGTCGAGAGGGGCCGGCATCCGAGACCAGGCCCAGAGGAAGCACGGGGTTTTGAAAGTGGACTTGGAGAGACACTCGAGCAGGGGTCACTGAGGAGGCTGCCCCGTGGTGGAGGAGTACCAGGGGGTCTCACACGGACGCTGTGGAGCCCCCAGGCCCTGGGCCAGCCCCCCGAGCCCGTGCTGGGTTCTCACACTGGACTTGTCCTCGAAGCTGGCCAGGTTCCTCAGCAGGTGCTCCACGTGCGCCAGGCTGTTGCCGACGTCAGTGAAGGTGGCTATCTTCTGGGACACCGTGTCCAAGGTGGCTTTGACCTGCAACGGAGGGGCTGCCTCAGAACCCCCATCCCTGTGCAGAGAGCCCGGTGGTGGGGAGCCCAGTCAGGGCAGCGCCAGACCTGAGCATGCAGCTGGGCGTTCAGGGTCCGCCAGCGGCCCTGCCCATGACCTGCCCCTAGCCCTGCCCAGGGCCCTGCCTGATGGCCCATGCTCCTCAGCCAACTGCAGGCGGGACCCTGGGGGTCAAGGGACAGTGCGGTTGTCCTCCTCCTTCCCACAGGTCTGGCATGGGCAGGAGAGCCTGCGGGGCCCTGCCTTCCGCCTGGTGCTGACCTCTCGCCCCCCCTCCAGCACTGCAGGAAGACAAAGGGCTTGGAAGGACGGTTTAGGAAATGCCAGCTTCTTCCTTTAAATGCAGACGGTCTCAGCCTTCCTTTCAGAGCCTGTCCTGAGATGGAGCTCGCGCAGACCCCTGTCACTGCTGGGAGAGGGTTCAGGCAGCGGGGCTCACTGCTGGGCACCACGGCTCCCCTGCTTCTTGCCACCACCCACGGGTGAGTGGAAGCACTACTCTGGGCCGGGTCCTGGGAGCCACACTGGGCCCCTGAGCCGCACTGCCCATGGCTCCGCCTCTCCTGCTGGCTCTCCTTGATTCACAGTGTCCAGTGTCTTCGCGGCTACAGGTCTGCGCCTCCCCACGCTCCACTGGGGGTGGCATTCGCCTGCCCGCGGCCTGAACTAGACCCAGCCCACGGGGGGCCTCAGGGAAGGGTGTGTAGGGTGGTCCTGAGGCCTGAGTCTGCCAACCCACAGAGCCAGGTGGGCAGGGTGCTGACCAGCTCCCCAAGCAGGAGTCCTGGCCCAGCTCAGGGAAGGGAACCAGCTGGCATGGGTGCCAGGCAGCAAGAGGGAGAGTGGCCGCAGGTGAGGACGCATGGTCCTGCAGCCAGCAGACCAGCCTCTCCTGGGGCTCGAGGTCACCGGGGCTTCCCGGCCAGAAGCCGAGCCCAGGTGATACTGAGTGACAGGAAGTGCTCTGGGTCCTAAGCAGCTAAACAGTGCCACCGGGAAGGCCAGGGTCCTCTCAGACCAGGCTCTGTGGGCAGTACTGAAGAGGGCCAGCCTGGGGGACGCCTAAGGGCCAAGGCTCCCTCCTGGCCACCTGGGCATGTACCCGAGCCGGTCCTGCTGCTGATGAGGTTCCAGCAACTGTGGAGCAGCTGTTCCAGTCACTGCCTGGCAAGTGAGAGGCAGTGAGGACTGGAGGACTTGGCCAGCTCTGCCCACGCATGTGTGTGCATGTCATGGGCCACGTGTGTGACGTGTGCTCTGACTCAGCGCCACAGAGCTGCGGCAGAGAACCCTGCACAGGGCCGAGGACAGTGCTCCTACAACCACGAGGACAGCCGAGAGCAGGAGGAATGGCAGTGCCCAGGCCGGAGGAGCACAGGGCAGGCCCCGGGAGGACTGCAGGAAACACCAGACACACCAGCCACGGACGCTGCTCCAAGGAGGGGTCAAGGAGCATGCTGTCCAATGGAGTCAGAGTGACCCCATCCCTGCACTCGGCAATGAACTGGAGCTCCCTGTCCAGTGGGGACAGAGTGACCCCATCCCTGCACTCGGCAATGAACTAGAGCACGCTGTCCAGTGGGGACAGAGTGACTCCATCCCTGCACTCGGCAATGAACTGGAGCACACTGTCCAGTGGGGACAGAGTGACTCCATCCCTGCACTCGGCAATGAACTGGAGCTCGCTGTCCAGTGGGGACAGAGTGACCCCATCCCTGCACTCGGCAATGAACTGGAGCATGCTGTCTGGGGGGTCAGAGTGACCCCATCCCTGCACTCGGCAATGAACTCATGTGCAATAAACCATAATGTAACCACTTAGGTTTCGTGAAAGTAGTGAACTTCAGTGGGACTCCGACACCACATGGGACAGCGTGCTGGAAACCACAGGCCACTGAGGACAGAACCAAGGCAGGCCTCATGCGATTCCCAGCAATGTTTCCCAGCAAACTCTTTGTGGAGATAGACAAGATCACTTAACAATCTGCATGGAAAGGCACAGAAGAGCCAGGCTTCCCAGCACGAGGGCTGGGGCAAGGGGACGGCAGAGGTGGCGGGAGCAGAGCTCCCGTCTCAAGCACGGTCAGGACGCCAGCAGAAAAGCCGGAATCTCGGAGGCAGAGCCTAGGGGAGCCGCCTGCATGGGAAGACCCAGCGTGAGCCTTAGAAGGAAGGCTGGCAGGTCGGATGTCACAGAACTAAGAACTGTCACTCTCTAAAGTCCCTCTGGGAAGTCAGGAGGACAGGGTCCACATGGGGAGGATGCATCCCCACCCCTGTCGAGAGGCCAGCATCTGTGGTGTGGAAGGGACTCTCAAAACCAAGCAGCAAGAGAGGCACTCAGAAGCAGACCACCAGGCAGAGCCCGGGCCATGGAGAGACTGGCCTTCACCAGGGAGGGGGACGGCAGGGTGACCCAGGAGAAGAGGCTCAGGTCAGCAGCAGCGGGGACGGCGTGGGAGCCACCAGCACCCCAGAACTGTCCTCGTGTGAGGAATGCTGCTGAGGACGCACAGCTGGAACGCTCAGGCCACCACACAGCTCCTCTGGACACTGGAGGTTTCTAGGACACTGGACACGGGGCTACCACCTGACCCTGCCCTCTGAGCAGTCACCCCAGAAACATGAGGACTGCATCCACACCAGTGCAAGTGTGGGCGTCCACAGCAGCTCTGGTCCAGCAGCAGAGATCCGGGGGCACCCCGAGTCCAGCAGGTGGGGGCGGGTGAGTGCACCGTGGGAGACACAGGATCACAATCTGGGCGGCCCTCCAGAGGACGACCCTGAGAGGAGCCTGACCCCAAGGCCACACAGAGAGGCCACAGGGGTGGGGAAGGGAGGCGGCCGTGCGGCCACCAGGGCAGCGCCGGTGCTGTGGGGTGGATCCCGTATCCCCACTGCACTGCCATCAGGGTCCTGGCTGCTGTCTGCCACCATGGGGACACTGGGCGAGGGACGGGGTCTACCTGGTGCATCCGTACCACCACGTGTGCACCTGTAACTCCCCGAGAGCAGTTTGCAGAAAGCATCCCTCTGCAAAGCCTTGCTGGGGTCCCCGGTGCCCAAGGCCCCCTCAGGTGCGCTGTGAGGATGGCCAGCAGCCCTGCCCGGCCGCAGGCCCGCACTCACCTCCCGGAAGCCCTGCTCGAAGTGCCGTAGCTGCAGGCACTGCTCCAGCTTCTGCTGATGCTTCGCCCAGAACTCGTCGAAGGCAGCCTCGGTTTCATTCAGCTGGGCCAGGAGCCTGGGGACAGGGGAGCACAGGTGAGTGCAGCCTCCACACCACTCCCGTGGCCAGTGGCTCGCCTGAGAGGCCCTTCAGACAAAGCCCTGGGCCCTGGTCTCCTTCCTGCATCCCGTCCCCGCTGCACCAACCACACGCTGCTGAGCCGAACCCCGTTTATTCATTCTTGAGGCCCTGAGGTCAAGGTTCGCACTCTGGACCAGAGCGGAGAAGTTGGTGAAACAAGGTGGGCGGGAGGGTCAGTGGGCCTCTGCTGCCACTCCCCTGGGGCCTCTGGCTCATAGGCACAGCTCTGAGCAAGGCCTGCGTCCCCTGTCCCTCCCGCACCCCCTGCTGGTGTTCCCGGGCTGGCCTGGTTGATGGATAAGGACAGGAGTCCTGGGGAAGTTGAGGAGGTGTCCACCGCGGAGCTGGCTGGACCTCTGGTGGGTCCTCCAACCCCTGCGGTGGGAGCCCTCCTCATGACCCTCCCAGGTCCCCAGCACAGCACGCCTGCTCTGCCTGTGACCAGGGCCAGGCGGGCTGCTGCCACGGTGCTGCTGGGCAGGCTGTGTGCAGGCGCCCGGGCCCTCCTCACGAGGGCACCCCTGGCTGGGGCACCCCTGGCTCGGGGGCACCCCTGGCTGGGACACCCCTGGCTGGGACACCCCTGGCTCGGGACACCCCTGGCTGGGGCACCCCTGGCTGGGGCACCCCTGGCTCGGGACACCCCTGGCTGGGACACCCCTGGCTCGGGACACCCCTGGCTGGG
>JAJEJO010002692.1:84575-101130 GCA_020662805.1 Glaucomys volans
GGAAGACTCAGGACTCCACAGAGGCTGGAGCCGAGACCATGGGCCTGTCCTTGTCCTCTGGGCCACGGGGTAGGTAGGCCTTGGGTGCTGCCCCTGCTCCAGCAGTCCCTGGGAGGGTCCTGGGGTCCAGCCCTGGCTCTTATGTCACAGAGGCTGTGCTGGCTCTGCTGCCTGGACCCGCAGAGGGCACCGGGCCTCACCTCTGCACCGTGGCCTGGCTGTCCAGCTGGTCCTGGTTGACGCTGTGCACCGTGCTCTCCGCCAGCGGCTCCCTGAGGCTCTCGAGGATGCGCTGTCCCTCCTTCAGGGCGAGCTGCAGATCTTCCTGCAGGGAGAGGGCACCTTGCAATGCAGCCCACGGGGCACTGGGTACAGGCCGGCAGCCGTCAGGTTCGTGACCGCGGACAGAACCCTGCCTCTGCCCTCACCACTCACAAGCCCCACTCACACCGGGGCAGGAGGGCAGGCGAGGGGTAGGGTTGCAGGCCCCTCGGGAAACCTCGCCCTACCCATCCCTCTCCACGGCCACCTCGCTGTGCGGGGCACAAGGCCATGGTCGGGGCAGAGATGGGCGCAGTCCTGGGGACCCAAGAGTCACGGCCACCCGACCCTGCTCCTTCACAGCTGTCAACATGAGGCTGCCCAGGGGTGCAGGACACAGGACATCCACCCCAGAGAGCAGCAGCACCGTGGGAGTCCACAGCCCAGTGCCCCCTGGTGGGAGCCGGCAAGAACCCCACCGGCCGCACCCTCCGGCAGAGGCGCCCTGGACGGGAGTGGCGGGGGAGGCTGCTTCCAACCTGTCCTTGCTGGGATCCTCCCCCTGCCAGACCAGCCGACTGGCAGCCTCCTGCGATGGTGCTGAGCCTTCGCTTGGCGGGCTGGAAGCCCCTCACGCTCTCAGCTGCCTGAGCTCCCTGCAGCCTCCCCACGGGGGACGAGGGCTGCGAGGCCTGACCTCAGCCCTCACCCAACGGTACCTTCGCCTTGTGCTTCTTCTCAGTGTGTGTGCTGAGCACTGAGCTCGTGGACTGGACGTCATTGGGCAGTTCTGTCTCGGCCAGCTCGGTCCCGAAGGACTGCAGCATCTGAGCCGTCTGCTTCACCATGACCGCGAAGCTCTCGATCGCCTGGGAGGAGGGAGAGCACGGTCACGGAGATGCCCGGCTGCGCTCTGAAAGTGGACACCGTGACTGCCCTCAGAAAGGGGAGCCCACAGATGCACCTGGGCCAGCAGACGCCCTCCCCCAGCTGCTCTCCTCACGGGCATCCCCAGAAACAAACCAGGCAGGCCCCGCAGACACAAGCACCCACTAGGGTCATTGGGGCCGCGGGGCTCCCTGCCTCTCTCCCTCTGTGTGGGGAGAGTGTGAGAGTCACAGAACACAACACGGGGCTGGGGTTTTCTATCTCCGTTGGTCTCCAAGCCCAGATAAAGCCACTCCCAAACTTATTACTCATGCTATTTCTTCACGATGACTAAGGTCCACTGAGACCATCTCCTCATTCTCAGGGAAGAAGACTTGGTAATGGGAATGCAGTTTTGGACAAGGCAGCTCTGCTGGCTTAGCTGTGAATCAGCAAGGATGCAGCCGTCGGAGCACCCAGACCCACTCACCGTGCGGTGGCAGAGCCACCTGGAGTGGCAGTAGTCCAGGGTGCCTCCGAGGTCCTCGGTCAGCTGAGACTTGTCGATGTAGCCGTGCAGCTCTGGCACTGAGCTCAGCATTATGACCTGCAGGGTACGGAAGCCCATGAGCAGAGCACTCCGCGGAGCTGGGCGGCGGCCACTCGCCCTGGAGACCGAGGCCGCGGCATGGCTGGTGCTGCCTGGCTGTGCATTGAGAAGCCCGGGTTTGAATCCCAGCTCCAGCCTGCCGCTGCTTATGCCCCCTGTGTCTGGACCTCATCTGCAAGGTGGGCACACAGAGACAGATCTCACTGGTGCCGGCGAGGAGCACAGAGGCTCAACAGAGTCCGGCAGGCGGGGACAATGACATTTGATAGGCGTCTTGCAAGGGGAACTTGGCATGCCAATCAATAGGGCCCTCATTCAAAGAAGGTGATCTTTGTTCCTCTTCCTGCTGGACACACCAGGAGATCAGAGGGGAGCTTCGGGAACCGGTGTGGCCCAGAGCCAGGCCACCACATCGGCACATGACTGACAGCTCCCAGGCTGCTTGCTCGGAACCTGTGGCTGCCGTGGCTAACTGCATCCTCCGCACGGACCTATCTTCACGTTTCCACTTTTCTCTTGCCCTTTTCGGGGTCTTTCGGTCCATGCATTTTAGATGGAGGTATAGATGCTGCAGACCAGGTCTCCAGAGGCTCAGCTCGAATGTCACTGGACACCTTCATGTATTATTAAACCACTGCGCTGGCTGGACGTGCGGCTTCTCCACTGGGGGCGACTGTGCCCGGGGACATCTGAGGAGCCTGGAGACACTCGGGGTTGCCACGGAGAGGGAGGTGCCACTGGTGTCTGGTGGGTAGAGGGTGTGGTGCTACGGGAGCTAGGTGGCACAAGAGATGGGCTGAGGGTGGTGGCCACGTGGCGGACTCTGCCTGAGTGTCTCGCCGCTCGAGTCCCAGCTTTGCCTAGAAAGCAGACCTCAGCCGAGGCCTCGCTTCTCTCTCCTTGTTCTTCTCATGAAGTCGTCCACTTGCTGCCAGACGACCCTGGCTCAGGGCCGGTACACCAGACAGACTGGGCAGCCTGGGGACCGTCACCTCCCTCCCGATGTCTGCCTCTCAGTGACAACCTGCCAGGCAGTGCGTATGTTTAACTGCTAGAGAAGAGGAGCCCGAGGCTGGGCCGACGGTCCTCTCCACCCACAGCCCTGCAGAGGACACGCACCTGCAGGACGTGTCCCTCAGATGACCTTTCTAGAATTCCACGGAACCATCTAACACGGGCGGGAGTTTGTGGATGCCGGGTGGTTTCCACGGCCCACTCCTGACACCCCGTGACACAGGAAGTGCAAGTCAGCAGAGCAGCCGCACAGGGTCAGCAGGCCACCCGCCTCGCTCCTGTGACAGGTCCGAGGCGGAGTCTGCTGTCACCATGGGTCAGGGAAAAGGCCAACCTCGGTGATGCAGATCACAAGGGCCACAGGACACCCAGCACCCATGCCCAGGTCTGGGCACGAGTGACCACCTGCAGGGTCCTGCCTTTGTCAGTTCTTGGAAGCAGGACCCCGACACCTGGGCACCGAGACTTGGCTCACTGACCCAAGGTGGCCTCACTCAGCCTGGGCTCTGCAGAATGGTGGCCAGTCCCATCACTGCTCTGGGCTGGCCTCTGGACATAGGCGATTCTCAGGGAGGACGGCTGTGGAGGCGCGCAGGCTGAGCCACACAGAGGGGACGGGAAGGGTGCAGGCCCTGCTGTCCCCACTGCTCAGGGAAGGGCTCTTGCTCATCTGGAGCAGAGGACTGGGAGCGGCGTGTGAGGGGCAGCAGGGGCTTCAGTGGGCTGGGCCGAGGGGCCTCTGCTGCCTGCGTCCTGAGGAGCAGCGGGGGCTGGGACCAGTGCCCACAGCCTGGTTCTTCCCGTGCCAAAAGCAGTCTGGGTGGCACTCCTGGGGCGTTCTGTGGGGCCTGGCGCTGGACCCTGAGTTCCTGTCCTGCGCTGTCTGCAGGGCGTGTCCTGAGCGGCTGACCATCAGGCTTCCAGACTGTACGGGGTCCGGGCTCTCAGAGCCTTTGTAGTTAGAGGCTGTGCCACAGTGGTCAGCGTCCCCTCTGTGGGCGGCACAGAGTGGTACTGTGGGACACCTGCTCCCTCCTCCTGGCCTCCTTGCTGGGCCCTGGCAGAGCCCAGGCCGTGCCCCTCGTGAGGGCAGGAAGCCCTGCTCCAGCTGCTCTCTGGGGAAGCTCCCGCGGCGGCACAGCCAAGGCCCAGCGGTGCCTGTGGCCCCGCAGCCTGGGGTGGCGGGCAGGAGGCGGAGCGAGCCCTGAGCTGACTCTGGCTGCCTGGGCACTGAGGGGCTCCAGAGTGCGGCCGCCCCGGGGCCCTCTGCACTCACCGGCACCTTCATCTTGAACTCATCCCTGTTGAGCCTGAAGGCGATGTCAGAGAGGGTCCGCTGGAAGAACCCCGTCGGGCGAAGCACGAGGACCAGCTGCAGGTTCGCTGGGAACGACGCCTGCGGGACAAGGAGAAGGGCCTGGCCATCGCTGTGGACAGCCGAGGCCACAGAGCCCCACCCGCACGCGGCAGCAGGCCACTGGGCCCTTGCGAAGGCGGTCAAGAGCTGAAGACTCGGCGCGACTGCAGCGTCGGCGGGGTGTCCTGAGTCCCACACTCAGAACTGGGCCTGTGGCGGCGGCGTCTTCCCAGAGGCAAGCGGAGTGCGTCACTGGGGTGCCCGACCAATGTGACCACTGTCCACGCAGGACGGGAGCTGGACACACGCAGGGGGGACACGGGGAAGATGGAGGCGGAGCAGAGCCGCTCCTGCAGGCCAAGGACCGCCAGGCTTGCGGGCTACCCCTGTGGCCAGCAGAGGGAGCAGGACACACTCCCTGGGAACCAGCCTGACTCCGGATCCCTGGTTCCAGCCTCCAGACGCAGGAGTGGGCTCTGTCTGAGCGTCAGTCTGTCAGTCTGCGGCCGTTTGTACCACAGTCCCAGGACACTTGGGGACAGAGGGACATGTCAAAAGAAAAAAGAGAAAAAGCTACAGACACACTCACATTACCTAACAAACTCAGCCCATCTGAGCCCAGCGCGCACACACACCCCGGAGCAGCCCCACGGTGGCTTGTCACACATGAGGCGTGTGACCCTGGGCATGTCACTTTACTTCCTGAGCCTCCGCTTCTCCACCTTCAAATGGGGACGAAACTGGGTCTGCCGTGTTGCACTTGGATGGACACAGAGTCTGGCCGGTGCCTGGCAGGGAGAGCGCTCAGCGGCATGGCCACGTGGGACACTCAGGAAGCCTGTCCTAGATGCTGGGCCTCATCAGGGAGACCCAGCCCACAGGGAATCTCTGGATGACCAGGCTGGACACTCGCAGAGCACAAGGAAGAGCAGCAGAGCCCTGAGGCCCGAACAGGAAGTGGCAGGATGAAAGAGGACCCGACTTGCCACTGAAGCTGACCCTGGGCCATGCCCATGCCTGAGCGTCCAGGAGGGATGCTCGGGACATTTGGGCCAAGGCTGGTGGCCTGGCCACACTGGCCGGACAGACAGAGCTCCAGGCATGTGAGTCCCGGAGTCTAGCAGGAGGTCAGGAGTGAATGACGGGTGACGCCTGGCTTCCCCAGGGCCCTTCCAACCCTGCAGCAGACCTGGACGGGGGTTGCGGGGCCAATGAGGACCAGGGGCCGTACTGCAGGGTCTGGCCTCCTGGCAGAGCTAATCCAGTGCGAGACTCGGTGCTAAAACCAGGTCCGTCCCTGTGCCGCTGACCCCTGGGGACCTCAACCCATCTTCATGTCCTGTACTGCCTGGCGCTAGGGGACGTCTGCAAGTCCCCAGCTGCCACACAGTGAGCCACGCCTGGGAGGCACCTTTCCCGGAGCATGGGGTGAAGACAGCTGAGCCACGGGGGGCTCCTGAGGCCTCGGCACAGCCACTCAACACCACGCAGTTCTGCCTCCTGCTGCAGCTTGCACGGCTCTGTGAGGCCACTGCTGCTGAGGGACCTTGGCCCTGGGCACCCTGGGTAGTCAAGTCTCGAGGATCAAGGCGTCCTGGAGTGGCAGCAGGTTGCACCTAATAGGAAAGCATGGGGTCTGCTCTCTGGGCTGATCCTGGCGCACTTAGGACAGGCGTGTGGGGGGATGGCCGTGAAGGCAAGGTGGAGCTCGGACGGGTGCTGACGGGCCTCTCCACAGACACTCGAGAGGCCGACAAGGTGGGACAGGCCCACGTGTTTGCGAGCTTAGGGAAACAGAGATGAGGGCACCTCAGAGCTGAGAACCCTGCTCAGGAGCCCTGTTTAAACGCCCTTGCCAAGTAGAGGCAATGGCCACACCCACGATCCCAGCCACCGGGGAGGCTGAGGCAGGAGGCTCCAGTGCCAGGCCAGCCTGCGCAACTTGCAAGACCCTGTCTCCAAACAAAAATGAAAAGGGCGGGGATGTCGCTTAGTGGTAGGGCACCTGGTTCTGTCCCCAGTAAAACAAAGAAAGGAGCGAGCACCTGCGCGTCTAGGGCTCAAGCCAGTCACCTGACACACTGCATTTCAGAAACGGCACCGAAACCGAACCAGTCAGTTTCCGAGAGGAGCCAAAAACAGTTTAAGAGCACACCCTTGAAGGTCTGTGCCTCAGGGGTGACAGTCCTGGGGGTCTGACCAGAGCGGCTTGCCGGGGAAAATGGGCAGGGCCGTCCATCCCGGGGAGCCCATGCTGTGCTGGACGTCTGCACCGACCTGCAAGACGCCAGATGCCACTCTCACCAGGCCAGCATGAGCAGACCCCATGGGGCCACTTGGCCCGAGTCCCCTAGGAGGGCAGGCGAGGATCTGCACAGCCCTGCTGTGCTTCCCGCAGGTGATGGACAGTTCCTCCTGGGGACCCTGAACTGACTGACCTATGGCTCCTCCTGGGGACCCTGCACTGACTGACGGACAGCTCCTCCTGGGGACCCTGCACTGACTGACAGACAGCTCCTCCTCGGGACCTCACACTGACCAACAGACAGGTCCCTCTCAGGATCCTGCACTGACTGATGGACAGCTCCTCCTTGGGACCCTGCACTGACTGACCTATGGCTCCTCCTGGGGACCTTGCACTGACGGACTTGGAAAAGCAAAAGGCTCATGGGATCCACCCACTCAGAGCAGGATGACCGTCTGGCTGGACTGCTAGGACGTCAGTGGCTCAACACTGCCAGGGAGGTAGCGGCCGCTGCTCCCGCCACGCCAGGGCTTGCGCCTGCTCTGCCTGCTGCCCAGAGTCCAGCGGGGTTCCACCTGGCTGTGGTCACTCCTGCCTGTGGTGGGCTGAAAAGCACTTTGTGCACTTTCTGGTCAACAGTGACCTCTCCGTGCAGGGGAGTGTTTGCTTAGTGAACGAGGCAACGCCTCAGTCTCCAGAGACCAAGACTGAGCTGCAGGGAGGCTGGGCTGGGGGACAGGTCTGCTCCAGGATGAGAGAGCCAGAGGAAGGCTGCAGGCAGGTGCAGAGCCACGGGCCATGCCCCGCAAGCCCAAGTGGCTTGTGTCAGGGGAGAGATCCCCATGGGCATGAAGGCCATCACCTGACCATGGGGACAGGCCCTCACCCCAACAAGAGAGTCGCCACAGATGCCTGCTGTCTGCAGTGGGAAAGGCACCTCCCAATGTGGAACTCTGGGAACCCCGTCTTGACCAGGGAGCAGACGTAGCCCACCACCAGGGACAATGGGAGCCCAGTGCTCACCCATGAGGGATTCCCGCCAGGGTGACTGACTAAAGCTTATCACCAGGGAACCAAGTTGGGGGGTTCTCCAAAGCAACCCTCGAGTCCTCACAGGTCCACGTCCCAAAAATAGGCCAAGAAGATGACTGACCTCCACGCACAGGGCTGGAGAAGGAGCGCTGGTGCCAGGCCTCACGGGCAGGTGGGCAGTGGCGGCTCCCTGGCACATGGACCACCCAGGAGGACCCAGCAAGGTCCCCCATGGCACCTGCTCCTCCCTTTTGGTGGAGAGACACATAAAACTGCTCCTTCAGCGATTCTGGAGTCACCGGTGCGTCCGTCCTGTGGGGCAGGGCAGCTGGCGCCGTGGGTGCCAGGGTCCAGTGGAGGGGGGACGGGGGTGCCTCTGAGACCTCCCACCACGACGTCTCATAAGACAGTGACAAGTGCCACGAAGAAGGAACTAGGCCGGAGGCACTGCCTTTCAGACAGGGTCCCCTTCAGCTGCAAAACCTTCTTGCCCATCGTCCCTCTGGGTGTCTGCATGGACCAGCACCGACTGGCGCACTGGGGCCACCACTCCAGGCGATGGCTGGGCCTTGTGATGGGGGGTCACTCCTCCCCAGCCATCCAGCTGATCAGAAGGTCCCACATCCAGTGAAGCCCAAGTGGGAGAGGCAGAGTGAGTGAGAAGCATTGCACAGTGGAGTGCATGCCCCGGAGATGCTCGGTGCCAGAGCCCCACCTCCCACCCTGCCCCCGTGGAGGTCACCTGGCCAGTGCTGTGTGGCCTCTGGCCAGTGCTATGTGGCCTGGGTCTTGCCTGAAGCTCAGCTGCCTGACAGGAGGAGCCAGTCCTGCAGAGCTTCCAGCTCCCTGCCCTCCAGCACGCGGCTTCCCCTCCTCAGTGAGCCCCTCCTCCCAGGTGCCTGTGCCCCTGGGACCAAGCCCGGCCACCCCTGCTGGCTGGCACCTCCCCTTCCCAGGGGAAGCTCATCCCCTCTGCCGGGCTCTCAGCCAGTCAACCTCCATTGCGATGCCCCGGTGCTGCCCGCTCAGGCTCCTCCTCCACGTTCTCCCGCCCTGGCTGCCAACTCCTCCTTGGAGCCTGACGACGGGCATGGGCAGGGTCAGCGCGCGGTCAGTACTGTGGCGCCTCGCCCAGTGCGCGGCTTGCTCTCAATGCTCCCTCGGTGCCGTGACACACTCGCTCGGGCAGGAGCAGCTTGCACTCAGGCAAAGCTCCTGGAACCCAAGGCTCTTGGTGCCGCCTGGGACGGGGACCCAGTTTGGACCCGCTAGCTCTAGGCACAGCTGCCTGTGGTGCAGCTCCAGGGCCTCCAGGGCAGTGCAGAGGCCGGGCTCTGACGCCGCGCCCTGCAGGGCACACGTAGGTGTTGTGAAGACTCCATCCAGCGACTGTCCAAACTTCCCACCAAGGACGGGAGAGGCCCGGGTCCTCAGCTCGGGTCCCGTCACCTCTACCTGCGCTTCCTGTGGCGGGCAGCACACAGGTCGGTCTCCCAAAGGTGGTCAGACTGACAGTGCTCGGCTTCTGACAGAACACAGGGGGTCTGATTTTAGGAACAAGGATTTGGGCTCTTCCAAAGTCTTAGTTTTCTATTCCAAGGCATGCAGGAAAGAGAAGGAACACTCCAAATTAGGGTACGCTCGGCTCGTGACAGCCCGCATGGGCTAAGAATAGCCCCTAATCACAGAGCATTACGTAAGTGCGGCTCTCACTGGGGGGCCAGGGCCCTGGAGAAAGCAGCTGCCTCACCCGCTTGCTGCCCCGCGCTGGTGGGACCTCGCCGGGGCTCAGGGCTTGGCTGGCCTTGTGATGCCAAGCATGGCTTCCCGGCTACCTGGATGAAGCACAGGTGGAGGAGCCCCCATCTGGCTGCCATCCTACACGAGGGTTCACATAGCTGTCCCTGAAACATGCCACCAAGACCCAGGAGGAGCCAGGTGTGATGACACACGTCTGTAATCCCAGTGGCTTGGGAGGCTGAGGCAGGAGGATTGCAAGTTCAAGGTCAGCCTCAGCAACTTAGTGAGGCCCTAAGCAACTCAGCAAGACCGTCTCGGAATAAAATACAAAAAGGGGCTGGGGGTGTGGCTCAGTGGTTAAGTGCCCTGGGTTTAATCCCTGGTGCCAAAAATCAATCAATCAATCAATCAATCATTCAAAGGGGCTGAGGGTGTGGCTCAGTGGTTAAGGACCCCGGATTCAATCCCTGGTGCCAAAATAAACAAAGACCCAGGAGGAGCCATCCCCAGGCCACTCTCCCTGGTGGCCCTCCCAGGGCCCAGCACACCACGTGGACAGAGAAAGGACGTCATCCTGCCCCACCACCTAAGAGCCACAAAGGGTTTCCAAGGTGACCTCTGAGTGCCAGAGGAGGATGGCCACAGCCTCCACAGGGTCCGTCTGCAGCCCCAGCCTCCCTGGGCTTTCCTGGGTTTCTCCCAGGGATGTCACAGAGGCCCTGGGCTCAAGCCTCGTCCCCCACGTCCCCTGGCTGCTCCCCCGCCTCTGCACTGTGTTCATCAGGCACAGGCCTCTCCAGGACGCCCTCTAGGAGGTGGGTGCAGGACACGTGGCCCTGGGCTTGGCTGGGGGTCCTGGTGACCTGCACTGGCCCAGCCTGGCCACACTCCTGCCTGCTGCCCGGCCTGGCTGTGGGTCTCCAGCTCAACCTGCTCCATCCCCCAGGCCCGTGGCAGGACCAGGACAGGCGCTGGTACCGGGACGGACGCACCAACAGTCACACCTCCGCACCCAGGACGGCCCGCACACCCGCTCTCGGTCTTGCTGGGGAGGTGCTGACTTCTGTGCTGCCCGGGCCAGCGCTGGCGAGTGCGGGACCACGCGAAGGTGCTGTTTTCATGGTGCAAAAGTAAAAAACGCAAATAATGACTTTTCAGCTCAGATTTTCCAAAAAAAGTTTCAAAGCCGAGCCACTTGCCCCTGAAGTCCACCGATCACAAGCTCAGCACGGACGACGCTGAGCTCGTACTGTGCCCAGCGCTCAGGGCCGCCCCGCATCAGCTCAGCTGCCCAGAGCTGCTGTCCCGGGGGGTGGCCTCGTGGGGCTGCTTCAGTTTCTAAAAGATTCCTGGATTTTTAAAAAGCGACCTCACACTGGGGGGCTTCCCAGCGTCTTACCCAGGGCAACGCGGGGCAGTGCAGGCGGAGGTGTGGACAGAGCCCTGCCGCCAGGCTGTGGGGCCACGTGCAGGTGGGCAGGTGCCTGCAGAAGGCGAGGCCTTGGCCCTGAGGGGCGGGAAGCCTGGGAGGAGCCCGTGCATGTGTGGGATGGGTGAGGAGGAGTCACCGTGGGGGTGCTGGGGACACTGCGGCTGGGCGTGTGCACCAAGCTGCAGAGGCCCGGCCCGGGGACAAGCGTGTGGCCATCCTGCCCAGGGTGTCAGGGTAACGGGCTGACTCCTGCTGGACGAGTTGGTCCACTGACACCAGTGGTCACTGAAAGAGCGGGCTGACCAGGTGGAGGTGGTGGTCACGCCAGTGTGGACTTCCCTGTGAGCACTGGCACACCTGCCCAGGGACCTCGCAGTGCCGACCCAGGGCTGGCCAGCCTCACCTGAGTTCAGAATGGCCTGCTGGGTGGCACAGGCGCATCTGAGGTCTGGGCGAGGGCTGCCCCAGGCTGGGAACTGGTGCGAATCAGAGCACTTTCCAGACTTGGGGGCAGTGGAGGAGGAGGCGCTCCTGCCCTGACCCCTGCTTCAGGCCTGCCTCAGGGGCTCCGACGCATTCAGACCAACGGCAGCATGGGCGGCACAGGAGGCCGGAGGGGCTTGTGCTTCAGGGACCTCCACGGAGTGCCGGGCAGTGCGGAGACCCCGTAGGACAGGCTGCCCAGAACCCGGGCTGCGAGTCAGAAAGACCCTGAGCCCTTTGTGCTCCTTATGGGTGGAACACCGAGGCCCTCTGGGGCGGGAATGGCCTCCTCTGCAGCCCCAGACCCCAGCACGGCAGGCCGAGGCTGGGCTCCCAGGGACGCTGTGGACGTGAGACCAGAGCCAGGTGTGGGAGGGCCAGAGCCAGGGAGTGCAGTCCCTGGAGAGGCAGGGGGCCGCTGCTCTGGTGCCCTGTGGCAGACGACCAAACTGTTTGGGTCCCTGGCAGCCGTGAAGCTGCACTGACTGGGAAAAAGCGTGTGGGTGAACTCAGCTAGAAGTGCCTGCGCTGGGCTGGTGGGTGGCAGCAGGAAGTAGCTGCCAAAAATAAGATCCAGAGGCTTTCTCAGCTCCGCCTGTCCCTTTGGACGCCTGCTGCTGTGCAGGGAGCAGGAAGGACCTGCCTGAGCCCCGGGGCGAAGGGTCCCTGGAAGCAGGGCAGGTTGCCGAGGAAAGCTGAGGCCTCTTGGGCTGAGAGCTGAGGAATAAATAGCCCGTTGGAAAGAGTCGTTTAGAAAAGGTCAGCACATCTCCAACTTCTGTCCCGAAGGCGCGATGCTCTCAGCATCTGCCTGCTCAGGACTCCGTGCTCCAGTTACGAGGGAGTGCGATCCTGACACTCCCTGAGAGCAAGCCGCTCGGGAAAGCAGGCACGCACGCGCACACGCCCGCACGCGCTCAGCCCACTCTGTGCCGGGACCCGGAGCCAGCCGACCCCGGCCGGCCCTCCCACTTGGCATGGAGCCGCAGAGCAGGGGCTGGAGAAGGCAGGGCGCTGGCACCAGGCCAGGAGCCGGCAGCGCACTTACGGCTATCCGCAGGACCGATGCCTTCACGGAGGTCCATTTGTCCTGCCTTCGGTCTATCACCAGGATGAACCCAATGCCTGCATCCTGGAGGCTGAAAGGAGAGACAGCGGTGGTTAGCGAGAGCGGGCGGGAGCCCGGCTGCCCACGTGGCCTCCTGGAAACCGCAGGGCGAGCGAGCCTCCTACAATCCTGCACCATTGCGTGGCAGGGTGAGGTGCATGCTGGGGCCGCGGCAGGGGGCGGGCGTCCAGGGCCATGCAGCCCATCTGCACTTTCCTGCACTCGCTCCTATCTGGAGACGGACAGGTGCCCATCGTTTCCTGCCTGACATTGACGGGTCAGCTCAAGCACCAGGCACGGATGTCTTCCTGGGGCCAGGCCGTTCATATTCTGTCAGAGCCGGTGGTCTTCTCTCCCTGGGCGGCCAGCGGGCGAAGCCCTCCAACAAGTTTAGGACCTGCACATCACCCGAGTCCCAGCGTCTGAGGTCCCGTGTCTGTCCACCCCCAACAGCGTGGCCAGGACTCTGGGATAAAAGCCCCGAGCTTCCGGAGGCTCACGGCCGTCTGCCAGGAGTGCGAGGCGGGCGCTTGCCCTTGGCGGTGGTGACAGGACGGCGCTCCTCTCCTGCGGTGCGGCTCTGCCTGGCAGGAGCCTGAGTCACAGTGCAGGAGCCCAGCTCTGCCTCCGTGGTGGCTTCCCACCCAAGCCAATTGCGTGGTGCCAGCAGCTGCCGCGCAGCCAATCCCCAGCAGGATGGAGCAAGGCAGGCCATCGGAAGGCGCCGACTTGAATTGCTAATCTGCCGTCTCTGAGAACCCAGCTCCCCAGGGTGTCCTAACCGGGGGGCCATGGGGTGTCTGCATGCAGCCTGCAGCCCTCTGTGGGGTCCTCAGACGTCCTGACCGTGGGCACAAAGCAGGGTCCCGGGTCCTGACTGCTCACGCTGGGCTGGTGACGCAGGCGGCGCAGGCAGAGGCAGCTGGCTCGGTCACACATGAATAAACATGAGCTCTCACTCACAGTGGCTCCTCTGCTGCTGGGCGCTCAGCAGACTGGGGCTGTGGGCTGATTCCCCTGGGCGGCAGCAGAGGGAGTCAGGCAGACCCCTCCCCCCCGCCGCTGAGCTCACTGCTCCTGCAGCTCCTGGCCTTAGCTCCTGGGCAGGAGCCGCGAGCACAGACCCGGGACGAGGCCTGCCTGCAGGGGCGCCTGGACACCAGGCTTCACATTTCCCAGGCCTGGCCCAGCTGCCTTCGCTGAAGGACCCAGAGGGGAGCAGGGGGACTGGCTTCACCTGGAGACGGGCACTGTGTGGGGCTTCGTGGTGGGGGAGGTGACCACGGTGAGGGCCCATCGACCCGCTCAGAGCTCCCTACAGAGTCGCTACCATTTTATAGATGGGGAAACTGAGGCATAGAGAAGTCCGTGCTCCAAGGCCAGACAGCAGAGTGGGTCCTGGCAGGGCCTGGCTGCTGGAGCCCAGAGCCCCATGTGGGTCCCAGGCCTGCCGGGAGCGGGCACCAGAGGGAGCCCGGATTCCAAGTGTTCCAGCACAGGGGCACTGGGAGCTGGGATTCAGGAGGTGGAGGCGCACCTTGAGGGGCGCCCTGGTGGACACTGAGCTGCATCTCCCTGAAGAAAGGAGCAGGAGGGGAGGCGGGGAGGGGAGGCCTGGGAGGAGGCCAGCTTGCACAGTGGGGCGTGAGAACAGCTTGGAGATGTGGGCAAAGGTGGGAAGCCCGTCTGCAACACCAAGGAAACGTCCAGCCCGCTGGAAAATCTCTACGGTTTTTAAAAGATCTCACAAAAATACAAAATAGCTCACCAAGTCGAACAGGACTGTACCTTACATCTTACCTACATCAGAGTTTAAGACGGCCCCTCAGAGTAAACGTGCACAATAAAGGTATGATGTGTCAGCCGAGGGCCAGGGACCGGGCTAAGGAGGGCCAGGGACCGGGCTAAGGAGGGCCAGGGACCGGGCTAAGGGGACCAGGCCGCCCAGTTTACTCCTGCAAACAAGGGGCTCGCTCCATGGTGCCCTCGTGTGGTCAGCGGTGATGCTGCATGTGGAGGCTGGGGCTGACGGGGACACCTAGGGGCCTCCCCGCACCTTCTTGTGGCGCCTGGTGCCCAGGCCTGACGTGGCACAGCGGCCTCTGGACCTGGGGTACCCCACAGTGTGCAGGAATGACCTGTGTGGGGATCTAACAAGGAGCGGGCAACCTTCAGGACGACAGGGACCCTTCCTGCAGGCCATCTTCTCCTGAGCCCTCTGGTCCCTGGGTCTCAGGCACCTCCCCGGGCTCCGCAGGCCTGCGCTCAGCAGAATCTCCGGGAACCTCAGGGCCCCAGAGCAGCCGCCTCCCTCGTCCCTGGGGTGGGCGGGGAGCTGACCACCCTGTGGCCACACCTTACTCAGGCAGGGCTGGGCAGGGTCCCCAGCCGCAAGGCCCCACCTGAGGCCCAGCCTGGCCAAGGCATCAGTGGAGAGTGCAAGGCAGCAGCTGCAGGCGTTGGTGAGGGCCCGGGGCCTCGGACACCACAGGCACCGCACGCCGCCTGTCCTGCCCTGGCTGAGGAGGGAAGAGAGAATTCTCCGGAAGAGTACTAAGCCATGGCTCCCGAGCAGCAGCTGGGCGAAAGGCCACCTTTCTTCCCTTTAGAAGGCCCTGCTGTGTGAAGGCTGCAGAGACCCGTCCACCCTCCAGGTTTCCAACAGTCTCTGGGACCCACGGTGACCCCAGAAAGGCCTCCTGATTCCTGGCCATAGCCACCCCAGGGCCTGCACCCGGCCCTTCTGCCCATGCTGTCGAGGACAGCTATGCACCAGCCCAAGAAGCACAGGCTGAGGGGAGGGGCCGCGAGCCCCCCAGGCAGCCACACCTGCAGAGGCCGCTGGCCAGGTCCGTCTGCAATTCTGAAGCCCCAGGTGCACTGTCACCCTCTGTCCCCCCGTTGCTGCCCAGAAGTTTAGCCAGCTCCTTCCCAGGCTGTGGGGCGACTCCTCTCCACCCTGGAACTGCAGCTCCACAACAGGACGCTGGTGGCCTTTGTCTCCCGCCCTCCACCAGCAACAGCCTGTGGGACAGCGACCAGCAGGGCAGCCCCAGGCTGCGGAGAGCCAGAGGGAGGCTGCTCAAGGCTTGCTACGTTTCCATGCACTCCTCTGCAGCGAGACACCAGTGTCCCCAGCAGGTGACGGCAGCAGCTCTCCTCTGGGGCAAGGGGCCAGGACAGCAACCTCTGGTAAGACCTCCAACGGAGAGTGTGGTGGCTGGCAAGCCACGCCACAGTGCATGGCCACTCAACACACAGCCCCTGGCCACAGGCGCACCGAGAGCGCGCTGGCCACGCAGAGCGCAGGTTTTAAATTCGTTTTAAAGCTAAAGGACCGTGTGTGGTCAGTGGCTGTCGTGCTGGCTCGTGGTGACAAGGCCAAATGTGAAGAGGAACCAGAAGGCTGGGGGAGGCAGCGAGGCCGAAGAGCTGTCACCTCTGGAGGGGTCAGGGGACACGACCAGGGAGATACAGAGGGGGGAGCCGTGGGAGGTGTCACTGTGGCGGAGGGACAGGATCAAGGGGTCTCCAGGATGCTCCCGAGGGTCCCGGGTGCTCAGGAGCACTGGCCTCTGTGAATGAAAGGTGCTGTGCCCAGTGGAGGTCTGAAATGCAGCCTCGCGCCCGCCCGCAGCTCCCCGGGCTCCTGTGAGGAGGCCCTGGGCCAGCTTTCCCCAGGGCGTGGTGAGCACAGCCACGCTCGGCCATGCTGGGCGGCACAGAGGAGGGCCTGGGGACCACCTGGCCAGACATTCAGAAGCTGTCGCCCGCGGGGTGCAGTCCCTCAGCAGAACCCACCCCCACATCCAGCAGCGGGCCTGCCCTACAGCAGCACCCCCGGCCAGGCAGTGGGGCCACGAGACCCCAGTGGACAGGGCCCAGGCCAGGTGCCCTGGGCCATCTGTGCGGCAGCGTCCTGCAGTCACCACAAGGAGCGCGAGCAGGTGCTGGCTCTGAAGGATGCCTACAGAGGACCGCAGGGCAGACCTCTGGGGAAGCTGAGTGGGTGCCACACCTGGGTGGACCGAATTGGCACCTTGACCAGCCACGGTGGTTGTGGGCACTGTGTGGCCCAGGGCATTCTCAGGCCCTCACGGTCAGGAGTCGGTTGGAAGATCAGTCAGAAGGTGTCCACAGCAGAAGGAAGGGGCACCTCGGGGTCCAAGCTCTGGGGGCTCCGAAGCTCGGTGGGCAAACCAGAGGCAGGACAGCTCAGGGGCCAGTGGAGCAGGTGGGGGCCAGGATGAGCCCCAGAAAGAAGGGACTGGGAGCACACCCCACGTCTCAACGGGGAGCCTGGGGTCTGCCCTGCGTCCCGCCTGTCCCTTCCACAGGACGAACACTGCCGGGCATGAGGTCTGTGCACGTGTGTGAACCTGCACGTGTGTGCGTCTGTGCACGTG
>JAJEJO010002693.1:0-83755 GCA_020662805.1 Glaucomys volans
TCCCCCGCGCCCCGACGCCGCGCACGTTGGTTCTGGAGGGGCGGCGCGGGGCGGACGGGCGCGGCGCCTGGGACCCGAGCGCCCGGCGGGCGGGGCGTGGTAGGCCCGCACGCAGCTGCCGTTCGCTCCGCCGGAGTCCGCGGCCGTGGAGAGCCGGCGCGCGCCCGAGCCCTTCGGACTGCGAGCCCAGGGGGGCAGGCAGGCCGCCCGGGGACGTGGGCCCGCGGTGCCAGCTTCCCGCGCACGGGAGCCCTCGGCGGGGGGTGTCCCCGCGCGCTCCGCGAGACATGTGGGGGAGTCCCCAGCCCATTTGGGAACGTGCGCCCCGCGCGCCCGGCCCTCGGGACACGGGTGGTCCCCGCGCGGCTGACCCGCGCGTTCGAGCCTCAATGGGAGGTCCGCGCGCCCGAGCAGGGGCGGGAGCGGTGGCGGTTGGGCCCCGGCGGCGCGGGCGCAGGTGGCGGGGGCCGCGGCGCACGGACCGGGTGCTAAGGCGGAGGAAGAGCCGGGCGCGCACGGCCGGCCGGGGCGCCGGGGCGGAGGAGGAGCCGGCGCGCAGGGACTGAGCGCCGGGGCGGAGGAGGAGCCGGCGCGCACGGGGCGGGGCGGCGTCCGGCCCAGCCATGGCGGACGAGGGCCCGCGGAAGGGCAGCGTCTCGGCGCTCGTGGGTCGCACTAACGGCCTCACCAAGCCAGCGGCGCTGGCCGGCGGCCCCGCCAAGCCGGGGGGCGCGGGCGGCTCCAGGAAGCTGGTCATCAAGAACTTCCGAGGTGGGTGCGCGGCGGCGAGGGCGGCGGGGCGCGCGGACGCGGCCTCACCTCGGCCTCCTGGGCCGCCCGGCCGGCCGGCCTCGCCGCCCCCGGCCCCGGCCGAGGCCCGCCCGCTGACCCCCTCTTCCACAGACAGGCCGCGGCTGCCGGACAACTACACCCAGGACACGTGGCGGAAGCTGCACGACGCGGTCAGGGCCATCCAGGGCAGCACGTCCATCAGGTACAACCTGGAGGAGCTGTACCAGGTGAGCGCCGCGGGCCGCGGCCGCGCTCGCCGCCGCAGGTGTCTTGGCCGCGCGGCGACCCGTAGTGCGGCTTCCGGCCGGCGGGAGGGGGCTCGCGGTCCGGAACGGCGGCCGGGGAGCTCCCGGCCTGCCCGGCGTTCTGCGCGGAGTTCTCGGAAACGAGGTTTGCAAACTTACTTTGTAACCTTTAAAGTAACGACGTTCGGTTTTTAAGTAAGAAGCACATTTTGCCTTCGGATATTTCACTCGGAGCGCGTTTTTCTGACGTCGTGACTTTACAGAATCAGGATCAGGTAGCCTGATACTACTTTTCATGTAACAGATCTGCGATTACTTCCGTTGAAGGGCTCGAGGTTAACATTTTTGTCTTAGCTATGCAAGTGAGGATATTATAAAAATTATAGAAGTACAAAAAAGAAAATCTTAATCCTCTGCCCCACCACACAGAGAAAATTGTAAGTTGAGCATCCCTAATCCAAAAATCTGAAGTTTTCCAAAATCCAAATTTTTTTGAGTACCAACATGATGCCAGAAATGGAAAACGCCATACCTGCCCTCATCTTGACAGGCTGCAGTCAACACGCAGGTCCAGTTGGGCATGGTGGCACCCACCACTAATCCCAGTGGCTTGGGAGGCTGAGGCAGGAGGATCACAAGTTGGAGGCCAACCTGGAGAACTTAACTCGACTGGTAGCAACTTAGCAACTCTTGGTCCTCACTGGCTGGCTTTCTCTCCCTGTCTGTGGCCAACACAGGAAGTGTGTCTGTAATAACCTGCTTTTCAGGTCCCTCTGCAGCTGTGCTCTCCCAGCAGCCTGTGGAGCTGTAGGCACACTGACATCTTTAATCCTAGCTGCTCTCAGGGTGCAGAGGTGTCCACACCGACGTCTTTAACCCTAGCTGCTCTCAGGGTGCAGAGGTGTCCACTGCGGCTCTGATTTGCATTCCCTTCTGATATTCAGCATCTTCACGTGTATGGGGGTTGCCATTCCATGCATCATTGATAGAGTGTCTCTCGAGATCCCTTGGTTTTGCTGGGTTGTTTCTTTCTTGAGTGTGGGTTCAGCGTTCTCAGAATACACGTCCTTCATCGGTCTCATAGGCTTTCTCCCAGCCTGTGGCTTGCCCTCAATTCTTAGCTTGTCCCCTAAGGAGCAGTGGTTGTCAAGTTTGAAGTCCATCCTGCCAGCTTGTACGTATTGTGAGGCTAAAGCCAAATGTGGCGTGTCCTGTGGGTGTCTGCACCTGCTGGCGCGGCCTGTAGAAAGCTTGTCCTTGCCCCCTGAGTTGCCTTTGGTGACTTGTCAGAAGCCTTTGTCTGGGAGTGGGCATGACGACTGGGCAAGATGCAGCTGACTGTGGTCCTTTGCATTTTGTGAATTTTAGTTATCTATTTTCCAATTTCCACCAAAAGTCTGCTAAGATTTTGATTGAAATAACATGTAAGCTGTAGATCAGTGTAGGGAGAATTGGCTTCTTAACTGTCAGTCACAGGGATAGCGCTTTGTGTATTTATAAGGTCTTTTTTCATTTCTCTCAGTATTTCCTAGATTCGGTGCAGGACTTTCATCTTTTGTGGAATGTCCCTAATCATTTCACATTTTTGATGGTATCATAAACAGCATTTCTAAATGTGGGCTTCTGTTCTCTGTGGCGTGGAAGTACCGTCGGCGTTTGTGTTTGAGCTTGCTGTTTTGCTGGCCTTGTGTCCTTCTCTGGATCTTCTGTGCCTTCTATTCCCTGCGCACTCGTGTTGCCTGAGTGGAGCCAGCTTTGCTTTCCTTTCTCTTCTGCATGCCTGTCGTCTCCTCCCCGTACCTCGCTGTCCTGGTTGAAACCTGCAGAGGAGGACGAGTGGCATAGGAGGGCAGCCTCCTGGTCTCGGGGAACTTCCCCCAGTGCCTGAGAGGGCCACGCTCCCAGATCAGGGGGTGCCCTTCTCTTCCTAGTTTCCCAAGAGTTTTTTCCACTTCTGTTGAGGGATGGTAGAATTTGTTTCTTAATTTGCTAATTACATTAGTTGATTTTTTTTTCCAAATATACAGCCAATCTTGCCTTCTTGGGCTGCACACTTGGTCTTGATGTATTATCTTTCCTTTTTCACATGATGTAGGATTCGCTTGCTGCCATCTCGTTAATGTTTGTGTCTCTGTTCCCAGGGATACTATGTGTCATTTTCTTGTTGTATCTTTGTCTGGTTTTGGTATCAAAGTAATGCTGGCCTCAGCAGTTAAATGTTCTCTCCCCTCTGCCTTCTGGATGTTTGTGCAGAATGGTCATCTTCCCCAGGTGCTGGAGAGGACTCCCTGGTGGAGGCACCTTGGCTTTTGAAACAGGCGGTGCCTGCATCCACCTGGCTGCGCCTGCTGCCTTTCTTCAGGGCCCTGGTCTTCTGCAGCATCTCCTTTGCTGATGTCCCACATTTCCTCTCTCCATTCGGTTTGCATCTTCCTGCATCTGCTGTGTCTCTGCTCAACCTGAGACGTGGGCTTAGTTGTGATGGCCATTTCGTTGTCCTTGCCTGCCTGTTCTGTCTTCAGTCAGTTCTGAGCTGGTGGACTGGTGTTTCCCCTACTAAGTTTTCTTTCCTACTTCTTTCACATCTGGTCATTTCCATTAGATGGCACACATGAATTCTAACTGGTGTGCTGGATATTTTTATATTCCTATAAATATTCTTGACCTTTGTTCTGGACACAGTTAAATTATTTTGGAAGCTGGTCTTTCTGAGTCTGGCTTCCAGGATTTCTTGGGCGTGGCTGGAGCAGTGTTGTATCGGGGCTGATTCTCCCCACCCTGTGGCCAGGTCTTCTCAGTACCCTGCCACGGGTTATCATTCGGCTGGTGGGAACCTGCTTTCCCGAGGCTGCTGCCTGCATCTTCTGGACGTTCTTTTCCGGGCTAGGTAGTTTGCTCACCCAAGGCCAGACCCTGACCATTACTCAGGGGCCCTTGGAGATCTCCTTGCGTATCACCAGGGTCTCTGGCCACACCTCTCCCCTCAGGGCCCTCATCTCGGGTCTTGCTCAGCACCTGCCTCAGCCTTGAAACTCTGAGTAGAAAGCACAGCAGTAGAGCCTGTCTCCACCTCCCAGAGGTCACTGCGCTTCATGGCCCAGAATCCAGCAGTGCTGTTCTCTTTCATTTATTTCAGAAGTGTCGATCCAGTCTCTTGCTTCTGGCCAAATGAGTGCTTTCATTTACTGCATCTTAGCCAAAAGCAAGAATTCCACCAAGTGCCTAAGTGTCTGAGCACGTCTTCCAGCTGAGACTGCTGCTCTGTCCAGACTGGTCATCTGGCGTGGGTTGCCCCGGTGTTTTTTCCTCACACAGTGGGAGTCCTTTGTGGTGCCTCTGAGCAGTGATGTCTGATAACACTCACTACAGAGAAAGCATCATCTCCAGGTGATGAGCAGCATCTCCAGGTGTCCTGGTGAGGGTCTGAAGCCCTGCGGGCTTGGAATGTGTAACCCAAACCAAACCATCATCACCGGGTTCCTCCTTGGGGCAGGATGTCCCATTGTGGGGTGTCCGCACTCCTCCAGGCTCACATGGGGACCTATGGTCATGTGCTGGCGATCATCTCCTCTGCAGAGAAGCACTGCCTCTGGTGGTCTGAAGTCAACTCCCAGCTTCAGCTTGGGTGGCATGATCTCTCCCTTGCCAGGAAACCTTGTGCGTAAGTTCCAGTTCTCACCAGTTTAAAAGGTTTTGGTTTTGTGCATTGCTGGGCCACCCTGCAGAGGTTTCTCAGCTGCCCGAGGCTGCAGCTGAGGCCCTGTCCCTGTGGCTGTGCCCTGCTGCTCTGTTGCTGCCCGGTGAGGAAGGACAGGAGACGGTCTCATATCACCCCTCCACGCCCTTGGCCTGCGAGACCCTTTGAAGACCTGGATCTTTTCCCTTGACTCCTAAAGACCCTGGTGGGAACACACAGTTCTCTGCTGAGGAAGGCACGAGGGGAACTGCAGACTGGGCTCACGAAGCTGAGGGAGGGAAGCCAAGGACTGGCGCTGACTGGACATGAGCCCTGAAGACAGCTCTCAGTGAAGGACTGCAAAGACTGGCATGGAAAAGCCCAGAGCACGCTGGACAGGGGAACACTTTCCCTGATGGGCCAGCTTGAGACAGAAACACGCTAACAAAGAGCACACTCAGTTCTAAGCTAATAGGAAACGAGGGAGAACGGACCATCTCCAGTACCTCAACCTATGGGAAAGGAAGTCGTGATCAGCCGTCTGCTCTCAGGCCCCTGCCTCTGCTGGAGCTGGAGGGCCGTGCGGGCACTGCGCCGGCAGGTGCCCTGGGAGACTGGAGTCCAGTCTGTCCCTGGACTTCGGTGTGTTCACTGAGGCCTCCAGCAGGAACCTGCGGGGTGGCGCCCCGAGCAGCCGTCCCTGGGGTGTGAGTAGTGCGCCTGCACCTGCTGCAGCAGCCAGGGGTCCGAGAGAAGCCTGGCTGTGCGGTGGAGGGTGGGGCTGCTCCTCCCCGTCGTGCCCTCCAGGTGTGCGCTCAGCCCAGCGTGACGTGGGGCCTGGTGGTCGTCCTGCCTTCCTCTCTGGAAACTTGCAGCTGTGGTAGTGTCCCCTGCTCTGACCTCAGCTTTGCCCCGACAGCAAAAGCCCTGCATCCCCCAGAACTGCATGCCCAAACGTGATGGGTGTCTGAGGCCCCTGCCCTGCAGCTCGCTGCTCTCACTCTGGCCCCCACCTGGGGCTGCGTGCCAGTCCAAGGAAGTGCTTCGTTCCTGTGGCAGTGGACACTGGGGGGTGTCTGGGCAGCAGGAAGGCAGCGTGTGGTGCCACATCCGTGCTCGCCAGCCTGTGCTGTGGCCCTGGTGCAGCCTGCTCGTCACAGCCAGTGCTCAGGAGACACTGGGAGAGGGGTCTTCCTGCTGGACAGGAGAGCCGCTGCATGCCATCTTCACGTTGAGTCCTGCTTCTGGGTTGGCTCTTCAAGGTGCCCCAGCCATGGCACAGCAACCCAGAGCACCCGCCAGAGCAGGAAGGAAGTCACAGTTTGAGGAAATTAAAAAAACTCCTTCTGCCAAGGGCAGACTCCAGCACTGTGCTGCACAGGAGTGCAGCCCAGGAGTCTTCCAGGACCCCTGCCAGCCAGGGCTGAGTGGGGAGAGAAGGCCAGCCGAACAGCAAGACTGGGTCATGACTCAGCACCCCAGCAAACCTGTGCTCCCTCGGGGTCTGGCTGCCTCCCTTGAGAGGTCCCCAGATTCTCAGTGGTAAAGCCAGAGTACGTCCCAGCATGCTTCATGGGGTCGTCAGTGTGTTGGAGTTGGTTTTAAGATCTAGCAGTGACAGGATGCCACAGTGGGATGGGTCAGACACCCGGGCTCCAGCTCAGGAGTCAGCACCCAGAAGACGGTCCCGTCCAGCTGCTGTTTGGTGAAGGACATGCACACAGCCTGTCTTGGTCCTCGTGTTCGGTGGTGGCAGTGTGTGACGGCTATGTTTGTGGGAACCCCTGGTGACTGACTGTGGAGCAGAGCCTGCCTCCAGCCTTGGGTTCTCAGGAAGAAGGTGATGGGAGACCTTGCACTGAGTGGAGACCTGGTGTGAAGTGTGCGGGCTGAGGGCAGGGAAGGGCATCCAGCAACGTGAGTCGCGTGGGACAGACCACAGGGGAGAGTGTGTGAACTTTCTGTTCTCTGATGGTGAATCTGCTTAAAAGGACAGATTCTGGGACGGGGGATATAGCTCCTGCCTCACAAGCAATATTTTAAGTTGCCTGTTTCTTCACTGAGCTAGAACTTGGTGAAGTACACGCGTAGCCTGCAGAGGCTCGAAGGAGGACGCTCGACCTGGCCTGTGTGGTCCAGGAGTCTCCCCTCGCTCCTCCAGGTGAAGGGGGCGGGCCCCTCTGCCGCAGTCCCTGTGGAGAGGAGCAGTGCTGCTGGCTGCGATGGCCCAGGGTGACCTGCAGGGTAAAGCACACCGTCTGCAGGCCCAGGGATCAGGGCCTCTGGGAACAGGGCTGTGGGACCACGCCTGTCCTGGGCTCCCTGGGGACCGCATGCGAGATGGGCAGCGAGGGCTCTGGGTACAGCGAGGGCTCTGAGGGACTTTGCCCCGTGGGTGACGCTGCAGCGTCTCTCATTACGTTGCCATTCCTGCCAGTGATGGACTTTTCCTTTGTTCAGGCCGTGGAGAATCTCTGTTCCCACAAAGTCTCTGCCACGCTCTACAAGCAGCTGCGCCAGGTCTGCGAGGACCACGTCCAGGCTCAGATCCTCCCGTTTAGAGAATATCCTTTTGTGGCTCATGAAGCATCTGTTCGTTACCTAAGTCTTTAAACTGGATTGATCGGATAAAGAGCTAGTGCGTATCCTAATGTCGGAACTGCAGCTCTCGGGTGCTCTTTCACGTAGAAGACAGAAAGCTTACGTTTGTTTTGTGCTCAGATTTTTAAAAGAAATTTTTTAGTCATGGATGGACATAATACCTTTATTTACTTATTTATTTTATGTGGTGCTGAGGATTGAACCCAGTGCTTCACATGTGCTAGGCAAGCGCTCTATCCCTGAGCCACAGCCCAGCCCCTGTGCTTAGAGTTTTAAGTGAAGTTTTCGCTTCTGCTTTGCTGGTAGGAGGGAAAAGCAGTTGATGTCTGTTGATTGTGCCTGGTAAAAGATTTAGGGAAAGTTCTGGAAGCGTCTCAGTGTCAGTTCTGTCCTTGGTTCTGCTGAAAGCCATCCGTCCTGCTTTCCTGGGGTGTGCAGTGAATCCTGGGACAGATGGGACAGCTCAGATGCCCAGCTTCTCTGCTCCGGCTTGAGGCTGGAATCGGGTGTCAACCAGACAGGGGTGGGGGCAGAATTCGGTCCCTGTCTGAGCAAGGCCCCTGCGTTTTTGCTGGCCTTGGCCGGACACTCCCAGCTCCAGGCTGCCTCCCACAGGATGACTGTGCCACCGCGGGTCTGCCCAGACTGCACCTCGTACCCAGTCCATTGCGGGATGGCGCCCGTGGTTCTCAAGGGAGTGCGCCGCCAGCCACCTGCTGGGGCCAGGGAGGTTGTCTTGGGATTTGCTGTCCCCCATCTGTGTTCGTGAGGAGACCCTTTCGTCTGCCTCAGCATGGTCCCCAGCCCCTCCCCTTCTCTCTGGACTGCGGTAGAGTGCGGATTCAGTCATGGCAGAAGGCTGTCGCTCCTGGGCCCCCATCCTCATGTGGAGGAGGAGATGTCGGGGACCTGCGGGTTTTTGGTTCTTCTGGCTCCAGATTCTTTCTCTCCTTCGCCCTCATCTTGAGTCGGTCGGGGCAACCTTAGGGCAGCCACCGTTGGTGGTGTGGATGGGGATGTTGAGGCACTGGCGTCCAGGGAAAGAGGCCTCCACTCAGGCAGGGTCTGCGTGGCTGCCTGGGGTGTGTGAGGTCCCCTCCACCAAACTTTGTGACAGAGCTCTGTGCTGCTGACTGTGAGGACGTGCAGGACAAGGCAGCCATGTGCCTTTGGGAACCTGCCAGTGCCCACGTGCCTCAGGACGCACCTGTGGGCCCCAGAGAGCTCCCCCTGCTGGAGCCCCGCCTGGGGGCTCCGATCAGATCCGCTTTGGGAGCAGCTGCGGCCCACCAGGGTGCGGCATGTCAGTCTGCTGGAGCTGCTTTCCCCTAATCCCAGTTGGCTTGAAAACTGCTTTTTATTACCTGCTGAGATTACCCCGCAGTGAATCCTGCCCTGTGATTGACGGAAGTGTTCATTGATCCAGTTACTCAGCAAGTGCTTCCGGCCTCATGTACTCATACTGGAAAGCAGAAAAATGACTACCCTGCCTGATGCCCACTGTCCAGGGGCCACAGTCCTGTGGTAGAGCCAGGGCCAGTGTTTCCTCTGGTGCCGTGACAAAACCATGCTTGTGAAACTCACCACTGTTCCATAGAAGAGGACAGAGGACACTCACATGCAGTATCCTCCTTAGACGTGTGGCATCTCGGGGTCAGGCTGGTCAGCCCTGGGCGTCAGGACAGGCACTGGGCAGCGCCCCTGGACAGCAGGATCTCTCAGAATGAGGCAGAATGCTAAGGGTGTTCTGGGAACCTTGAGCAGTTAGAACTTGGAGGGCTAATGGGGCCCAGGAGGTCGTAGACGGGACCAGAGACTGGGAATGCCCTGAAAGAGTTGGACTTAAATCCATGAGCAACTGATAGTTCTTACAGATTTTCCAAGAACCCAAGAGAGCTAGATAAGGTGGTGCAAACCTACAGTTCCAGCAACTAGGGAGGCTGAGGCAGGAGGATCTTAAGTTCAAGGGCTGGGATGTAGCTCAGTAGTCGAGTGCCCCTGGGTCTAATCCCTAGGAACACACACACACACACACACACACACACACACACAGAGGATCCAACTGTCCTCTGAGGATCGCTTCGTCAGAATAAAGATAAACTACAACATTGGGGCCACTTGTGGGCCGGGAGTGCCCAGCCAGCCACCCACTGCCTGCCGGGCATCTGGTGAGGCCTGGGAAAGGTCTGATAGAGTGGAATTCTGTCCCTTGGAACTTGCCCTCTACCAGGGGTGACAGATGCATAAAAATAGGCATTCCTGCCACAGAGGTCCTTGTGAGCTCTGCAGCCAGCATGCCTGGTGGCAGCACTGAGGGTGGGTGACATTTGAGCCTGGTGAGGGACCTGTGCAGAGGCTGGACAGGGAGGAGGAGAGCACCCCACAGAAGTTAGGAGTGACGGTTGCAGGCCCATCTCCTGAAGGGGAGCCACGAAGGCGACACCCAGGTCAGGACCGCAGAAGCCAGGACTTTGCCCTGCAGTGGAGGGTTGGCTGCTCAGTCAGGCAGAACAGGGTGGGCTT
Source organism: Glaucomys volans (assembly GCA_020662805.1). Lineage (NCBI taxonomy): Eukaryota > Metazoa > Chordata > Mammalia > Rodentia > Sciuridae > Glaucomys > Glaucomys volans. The sequence goes on from JAJEJO010002693.1 coordinate 9,838, forward strand.
TGTTGGCAGCACATCAGAGTGCCTGGGGTGTGTGCGGGGCTGCTCCTGGACAGGAGTGGGCAACAGGACCATGTGTCGGGTGACCATCCTGTTGCGGAGAGATGAAGTGAAGAAATGAAGAAAACCTTGGAGAGGGTTCCCGGTTCAGAGGGAGGAGCTACCTAGCAAGGAGAGAGAAGCCCAGAAGGCCAGCGCGCTTGTAGAGAGCTCAGTGCAGTGTAGACCGGCCAGGGCTCTGTGTGGAGCTCAGCGCAGCTCAGACTTGTTTGAGAGGGTGACGTATCTGTGCTGTAGAAGGCCAATGTTCACTGCGGCCAGAAGAGGCCCACTGCTGGCTCCCCTCAGCTACCAGCTCCCGGAGTTATTAATAGTCCTCATCCCCCCACCCCCCCGCATGCTGGTGTCCCAGCAGCCAGCCCTGGAGTCCACAGCAGGGCTATGTCCAGCCAGCGCCCTTTGCTGGGCGGCTGTGGCCCTGTGGCACGGTCCAGCTGGCAGGCCTGAACCTACAGTGGAGCAATGAAGGAAGCAGTGGGAGGCGGAGGAGGAGAAGGGGGAGCAGGCGCAGAGGGACAAGGACAGCCATGGCTGGGAGTGTGCAGACTGTGCCTGGGTCATGCAGGGGAGTGAGCCACGCTGGGGGCTTGGGAGCCCAGGCCTTGGTCCCTTGGGGCTGCTGTCACGCAGTTCCTTGAACTGGGTGGGCATAAACCATAGGCGTGAGGCTGGAATCCGGGTCCAGGAACCCAGGTTGGTGTCCAGTGCGAGCACCTCACAGCACGCCCAGGCAGAGGGGCTGGCGGCTCCTGGGGTCTTCTGCCTTGTGCCTGGGGTTTCGGCTGTGGTGTGGAGAAGCGCCAGAGCACGCCTGGAGCGGAGGCGTGGTGCTGTGGGAGGCCCAGGAGGAGCCGGGTTGTGGCGTGGAGGGCTGTGCCTGGAGGTCTCCTTAGCAGCGCCCACAGATGCTCTCGACAGCCTCGTGTTCCTGAAGAAGATCAACGCCTGCTGGCAGGATCACTGCAGGCAGATGGTGAGTGTGGGCTTCCCGTCCTCCCCTCGCCAGGAAGGAGCAGCAGGCTAGGCCCTGCCCTCACCCGAGGAGGGCCTGCAGTCTCCTGCCGTGGCTGCTCTGGGCTCCAGGCCCCTTGTCTCAGCTAGAGGACAGTCTTAGCAGCCTGACTGTCGGGACCCAAGTGAGGGGAGAGGGCTCTCCAGCAGGGCGAGCCCAGGGGTGTCTGCTGGCTTACGCACAGGTGCTCAGGAGCCTCAGACAGTGGAACAAGAACGGACTTAGAAAGCTCAGTGGGTCCGCCTGTCTAAAGTGCTGTGTCACACCAGCGGGCCATGGCCAGGTCTGAGGCCCCCAGCAGTCCCTGCTGTCGGGTGTCATGGTGAGAGTCAGAGGCAAGCCCAGCAGAGCGGCTGCCTCCTGCAAGGGAGGCTCGGCAGGCAGCCTCTTCCTCCGAGAGGCCTGCTCTGGAGGAACGACTGCCCTTCTGGTCCCCAGATCATGGTCAGAGGCATCTTCCTGTTCCTGGACCGCACCTACGTCCTGCAGAACTCGCTGCTGCCCTCCATCTGGTGAGTGTGCTGCCCAGAGCATGCCTCGCTTCAGCCGCCTGCTTAGCCACGGTGCAGATGTGACATGGGGTCCAGCTGGGTCTTCACCAGCAGAGAGGGTGAGGGGGCCTGGATGGCAGGTGCCAGTCCCTCCTGTCCCTGGAGCCTGGCAGGGAGGGCACCATGACGCCTCATGCCTTCCTCGGGCTCCCTGCACACGGCTGGCCTGTGTGGGGGGCCACAGCCAGGGACTTGGCTCCCTCTGGCAGCCTGAGTCTGAGCCTGAGCTGCTCTTCCAGCTGGAACTCTGAGGACTGCTTGCCAGGGCACGACCCAAGGCCCCTCAAGCCCACCGCAGCCAGCTGGCCCTGGCTTCTTGGGTGCAGCCATGGCTCCACGTGTAGGCCTGCCCTCCTGCCTCTGCTTCCCGCCCTCCGCCCTCCGCAGGGGCTGTGAGGTGGGAGCGCCTCCCAGGGCTGCACCAGCTTGACAGCGGCCAGCTTGGAGCAGAGGCCTGTCTAAGGATGTCCTGTCTCCGGTCGTCTTGCTCTCTGTCAGTGCAGTCCACTGCTTTCCCACCTGATAGAGCCACGTTGCCCTCTGCTGCCCTTCGCCCAGGAGGGTGCCTGCTCCGCCTCCTCCACCTCCCTCCAGAGAGGGTGTGGCTCCCTTGCTTTCTGCCCAGAGCCCGCTGTTGCATTTCACATAACTGGGGGCCCTTCCTTCTGAGGCGCTCCCTTCCTTAGTGTCATTCCCCATTGCCCTTTACTTCCTTAACGTGTTCTGGCCCCATGTCTTGTACATGGCCCCAAGACAGTGGCCCTGTACAGAGGACGGCCTTGTACACAAGACAGGGAGAGGGTGGGAGGAATGACCACAGCACGCAGTGCAGGGGGTCTGCTCTCTGGAGCTGACAGTGCTCCGAGGGTGCCCAGGACCGTCCCCTTTCTATAAAAACTAAGGCAAGCTGTGTGCATCATCTGTAGTATAAAACAGCCAACCACCTGCAGCTACGCACGGGCCAGCAATGCTGGCAGTGCGGCCAGAGGCCCCATTCCTGGGTTCCTGAGGCAAGAGGGCAGCCTGGGCCTGAGCTTTGAAGGAGGAACCAGGGTGGGTGGTGTCTGCACCTGAGGCCGTGGGGAAGGGAAGCAGGGAGTCCAGCAGATCGCACAGGAGGAGCCTGGTGATTAGCCTGCTGACTGCTGTGGACTGGACTGCGCCCATCAGGAGGAAGATGCTCAGGCTGCAGTGCAGGGCTCTCCAGTGGGGAACACCGCTCCCTGTCGGCACCACCTCCAGAGCAGGAGGTCATACACTGATCCCCCTCTCACTGAGAGAGAGAGGTTAAATTCCTTGCCCAGGTTCCCTGTCACCCAGCCATGTAGCGGGGCTAAGATTCAAACCTCGTGCCCCTCATTGCTCCAGCCAAGGCCGTTGGCTCATCTCCCGTGCCCAGAAGAGCACGGTGCATCGCACACTGCTCCCGGACCTTGTGTCTGCTGCCCACTGCTCACTCCCGGTGTGCACAGGCAGCCCCTGTGCCACCCCGGAGGTGCCAGGCCGAGTGCACAGCCAGAGCCCAGCAGCTGCGTTCGTCCTCCCTTTGTGGGGTTCAGCAGTTAGGGACCCACAGGAGTTGTGAAGAGTTTGTGTCAGACAGGGTCCGAACAGTCACCAACAGCTGCGTCACCTGCCCCAGGTGCCAGGCTTTGAGCTAAGGATGCACAACTTTTAGATCTGTTTAGATCTGTTCTTGGAAGGGACCCACCCAGCACCAGGGCTCCAGTGCCTGGAGAGGGAGCTATGGGGTCGGGAGAGGGAAAAGGACAGGCCCAAGTTCAGTGTGTCTTCGCTGTTATCCAGGGACATGGGATTGGAGCTTTTTAGAAACCACATCATCAGTGACAAAGTGGTTCAGAGTAAGACCATCGATGGGATCCTCCTGCTGATCGAGCGGGAACGCAGTGGTGAAGCCGTGGACAGGAGCCTGCTGCGCAGCCTGCTGGGCATGCTCTCGGACCTTCAGGTGAGCCTACGGTGAAGGAAACGGGGAGGTCTTTAAGTCCTGAGGGGGGAGTGATGCTTGGGCTGACCCTGTACCAGGAGCTGCAGGAGAAAAGACCGACAGATATGACCATGTTAAAATAGTAATATTTTTCATAGCAAATGCCTCATAGACGTAAAATCAGGTGACAAAACTGGAAATAAATACCAGTACACTCTGAAGAACAAAGCTATGCCCTTTAATGGCTCAGCGCCCCGCAGACGGAGGGCCTGGGGCACTGCCAGGGGAGCCTGGCAGCAGGTGGTGCTGGCAGCTGGGCACAGGGCTGCTTAGGAGGGGGTGCTTAGCCCTGGAGGCTTCTTCACTGAAATTGGTCACTAACTGTTCATTTCTTAGGTATATAAAGATTCGTTTGAGCTGAAATTTTTGGAAGAAACTAATTGTTTATATGCTGCAGAAGGCCAAAGGTTGATGCAAGAGAGAGAGGTGAGACCCTGGGTGCATGTGGGCCTGTCCTGGCTCTCGAGCTCTGCTCCTGGGTGCTGCCTCGGGTTGCCTTCCCTCCCACCTGTAGGTCTTCCCAGGTCTCCAGGAGCCAGGTCTGGCCAGAGGCCCAGTGGTGAGCGTATTCTCATCCTCGTAAGGATCTGATTCCCTTCCCTTCACTTAGAAACCATTCTGTCCTCCCGTTACAGATGAAAAGCCCACAAGATGTTTTCTAAATAGTAAAGGGTCTCATGCTTAATCAAGGGGCACAGAGTAAACCCTAAATAGGAAAGAAAACCCATCAAATTTTTGTTTGTTTGGTTCTTGGGGGGGTACCAGGGATTGAACTCAGGGGCACTCGACCACTGAGACACATCCCCAGCCCTATTTTAATTTTATTTAGAGACAGGGTTTCACTTAGTTACTTAGCGCCTTGCTTTTGTTGAGGCTGGCTTTGAACTCTTCATCCTCCTGTCTCAGCCTCCTGAGCCACTCCCGATTAAAAATGTGCTGTGGGCCACCATGCCTGGGCCCATTAAAGTTATTCATCTCTAGAAAACATTGAGAAAAAAAATTCCCCCCAAATCCTTATGTAGCTGGTGACTTGGGAGGCTGAGGCAGGAGGATCCCAAGTTCAAAAGCAGCCTCAGCAACTTAGCGAGGTCCTAAGCAACTCAGTGAGACCCTGTCTCTAAATAAATATTTTTAAAAAGGACTGGATGTGTGACTCAGTTTTAGCTCCCCTGGGTTCAATCCCAGTACCAAAAAATCACCTGGTGCCTGCTTCCCAGATACGAGAGCAGCCCTGAAGGGCTCCATGGGACTGGCCCCGTGTCCCCTGTGGGGCTCAGCACGGACCTGATGAACCAGTCCTGGTTTTGAAGGGAGGCCTCCCTGGGAGCCTGGCCGCCCTGTGACGTCGTGTGCACGTCCCTAACCCTCTGCAGGCAGGTGTCACCTGCCAGCAGCCTGCTGGTCACTGTGTCGTGCAGGGTGTGGCAGGCCCAGAGCCCACCCTCAGGTGCCTGCACTGGCCATGGCCCCCGGGGGGGAGACAGGAGCACCGTGCAGGCCTCCCAGGTGAAGGCCAACCTCCCGCTGACCCTCATGCTCCCCCACCCCCATGATGGAAAACGTGTGTCTTTAATTTCATGCAGAAAGCAGGGTTTGGGTTCTTGGGTAGCAGCAAGGGTCTTGGTGCCACTGATGTGTTCCCTGTTCCCTTGGAAGGTCCCCGAGTACCTCAACCACGTGAGCAAGCGGCTGGAGGAGGAGGGAGACCGTGTGATCACGTACCTGGACCACAGCACACAGTGAGTCTGCCGCCCACACGCATGGCTGTTGGGCGCCTTCCTGGCTGGCATGGCATGGAGTTGGCATGGAGGGCACCCGGTGCTCCCTGCGTGTGTCCCACTCCTCGTGCACTTTGCTTCTGCTGCCCTCGCTGTGCCGTCACCAGCAAATGCCACAGGGAGCAGTTCTGGCCAAGGATTTGGCTCCCTGTGCAGCGAGAGGCGCCTCAGTGGCGGCCCGTGGCTGGACGCGAAGCCCTTGCACTGTGAACTGCTTGGTTCACATCTTCATGGCTGCAGCTCACCTGTGGGACAGTCATTGTCTTCTCTTTCCATGGTTCCTTTCCCGAGGCTGAGGAGTAGCGAGGGGAAGTGGGGAGGCTGAGGAGTAGCGAGGGGAAGAGGGGAGTGGCGTGAGTGTCCATGCCAGGCACTGGCATTCCAGGGGAAGCGAGGCAAGCACTGGACGGGAAGGTGAACGTGGTCACGTGTAGAACTCCACTCTGTGGTGGAGACCAGACAGGAGGACAGAGGGCAGAGCCTCAGGCCGATGGGGAGCATAGGAAGTGCCTGTGAGCCAGCGGAGCCTGATGAGTGGGCGCATGCTGGACCCGGGGCTGTCTGTCCAGGGCTGAGCCTCAGGAGCACAGGGTGGCTTGGGATTGCTCGTGCAGCTGCTGCCTGGGGCAGGGCAGAGGCTCTGGGGGCTGGCAGGAGGGGCCAGCAGGTGCCAAACGAGTCTGCCCCTCTGCGCTCCCTGTTCCCATGCGTGGTGTGGAGGAGGAACGTGGTCCCCACCGTTCTCCACGGAGCTGTGGCGAGTTTACACAGAAGGCATGTTGGAAAGCTTCCTCCCAGCTCTGAAGTGAGCACACCTAAGTCGACAAGCCTTGGGGTGCAGCAGATGCTCTGATCTGAAAGAACCAGAAAGTGAAACTCAGTCCCGATGACGAGCAAGCGCTGGGGATGGCTTGTGTGTGCTGTGGACGTGGCATCCGCCTGCTGCATTCCAGACTCAGGCGCCTGCTCCACGTGGCCCTTGTGTTTCCATGAAGTGCAGAATCCTGTCTGGTGGAGTCGGAGGGCAGAAGTGGGGTTGGGTCTCAGGGCGGCCACAGGAGACGAGGGCGAGGAGCACAGCCAGGCCGGGAGGTGTGGGGAGGAGGCACTCTGCACAGTGGGGTTGCAGCCAGGCTGCCGCTCTCAGGGGCCGCAGCGTGCCCCGGGCTGCCAGAGCAGACCGCCTGCCTGCGGGCTCCGTACACACTCGGGGAGTGCCCACAGCGGCTGCAAGCGTCACAGGGTAGAAGGCAGAGTCAGAAGTGCATCTGTCGCTGCCACCAGCCAGGCTGCCGCCCTGGGCACCCGCTGTTGCATGTAGATTCTCAAGAAGGGCCAGCTCGGTTGGTGTGAGGAGCTGGGCCTTGGGGGTGTCTGCGCCTCAGCTGTGGCTGACCGTTCTCCTGCTCCTGACGCTGCTCTCTGCTGCCTCTGCAGGAAACCGCTGATTGCCTGTGTGGAGAAGCAGCTGTTGGGAGAACACTTGACGGCGATTCTGCAGAAAGGTAGATCCCACTGTGCCAGTGGACGCAAGTGCCGGCCTCCCCGCGCCAGCAGGGCGCGGCCTCTGGGAGGGTCCGGGACTGGTTCTCACAGGCAGGCAGAGTGCAGCGAGTGCACCAGCGACAGGAGGTTGAGAGGAGCGGGGTGGCTCAGCCAGCAAGCCCTCAGGGCGGCAGGCAGTGCAGGGAGCCCCCACGGCTGCTGCCCAGTGCAGACACCGTGCTTCTGGGTGTCCTGCACGTCCTGCGCCTCGGCGGGTGTGCACGGCCCCCTAATTGAGTGGACAGCAGAACTGTGGTCCTCTCCTGGTTCCTGAGGAAGAGAAGTAGGCGCTGCTGTCTTCAGTGTTGCTCTCCCTCCCTGAAGCTCTCCCAAGTAGTGCAGTGGGCCGTGACCAGCAGCCTGGCCTTTCAGAGCCCCTGGCACTTGGTCACTGAAACGTCCAGGTGTTTGGGGCTGCAGCTCTCCCATGCCACTGTGCCCGAGCTGCGGCTGGGGCGGCCCCGCGTCCTGCCCGTGCGTGCTCTGGCTTGGGCCGTGCTGTGTGGGTGGTGGTTCTGGGGAAAGCTGGAGGGGCAGGCATGATATCCTGGAGCGCCTGTGGTCCCAGGAGATGACCACTGCTGGGCGCAGCGTCTGGGTCGTGAAGGACCCACAGTACCGTCATGCCCGCTCCGTGGTTCACGCTGTGCCTGGGCCACAGAGCCTGTTCGTCGAGAGGTGTTTCCACCGACACCCAAGAAAACCTGCACAGCTGGAAGACGCTCGCATGCGGGAAGACCTCCTGTGTTGTCCACCTCAAAGCAAATGCATTCCAAAAATGTGTGACAGGTGTTTTGTCGAAAAGGAGTCACAATAAGGAAACAGGACTTCAAGTAAATAGAAAGTCACATAAACTGTTTCAGTGCATATTTTGCAAAATGGTTGTAAGAAAATGGTGAATTATATGTGTAAAAGCATTTATATAATAATGGTGGATTATATGTGTTAGAAGCATTTATAAAATAAAAAGCTACATTTTTAAATTTTTCAACAGGACGCTTTAGGGTTTCAGACAGATAAACTAGAAAACCAAGGGTTTATTTGCACCAGGAGGTGAGGAGTCCCGCAGAGCAGTGGCGGGAGCTAGGCCATCCAGCTGTCCCCCGTGGCGTGCAGGCCTGCCTCAGGCACAGGTGTCGGGCCAGGTGCCAGGAGGCAGTGTTTAGAACAGAGCTGCAAACCATGGAAACCAAAAAATGCTATGTTAACCCTTAAAGGAAGCCAGGCACGGTGGCACACGACTTAATTCCAGTGGCTTGGGACGTTAGGCAGGAGGATCGCGAGTTCGAAGCCAGCCTCAACAAAAGCAAAGCGCTAAACAACTCAGACCCTGTCTCTAAATAAAATACAAAATAGGGCTGGGGATGTGGCTTAGTGGTCAAATGCCCCTGAGTTCAATCCCTCGTTCCAAAAAAAATCTTCACAGCATCTGATGAGAAGTTTCTGCCCCACAAGTTACTGTGTGTGAGTAAACTAATCAGCTAGAAGACTGGAGCCTCTCATAGCAGATGCTCCTTACTAATGGACTAAGCCAGAAATGCCTTGCCTCACGAGTCTCCCAGGACGAGTAGTTGCTGTGAATGGTTTTCTGACTGTTGCTACGTTAGTGAAATGAGAGATTCAGCGACACGAAGAGGTGACACACCTCCCGGCATACTTGGGAGACGGGTCCACCCACCCCGGCCCTTCCCAGTACCGACGGGCCAGCTTGTCCCGCGCTGTGTGCCCTGCACTCCCTAGTGTGGCCCTGCCGCCTGCTGCAGCCACGGGTGCTGGTGCTGCTGTAACCCCTGCGTTTCTGCACCTAGGGCTCGACCACCTGCTGGACGAGAACAGAGTGCCCGACCTTACGCAGATGTACCAGCTCTTCAGCCGCGTGAAGGGCGGGCAGCACGCGCTGCTGCAGCACTGGAGCGAGTACATCAAGGTGTGCGGCCACCCTGCAGCCGCCGTCACGCCCGGGGTGGGCAGGTGGCCACGCCTGTGAGCCCAGCAGCTGGGGAGGCTGAGGCAGGAGGACGGCAAGTTCAAAGCCAGCCTCAGCAACAGTGAGGCGCTGAGCAACTCAGACACTGTCTCTAAATAAGATACAAAGCAGTGCTGGGGATGCAGCCCCGTGGTCGAGTGCCCCTGAGTTCAGTCCCTGGTCCCCTCCCCCCCCACCAAAAAAAAGAGAACAGCACAGTGACGGCCAACCCCAGGGAGGCATGCAGCCTGAGGGCAGGGTGTGCTCTTGGGCACTGGCATGGATCCTGGCTTGCCCACTGTCGCGAGGTGCAGTGCTCTGTGCCCTGGAAGGCAGTGCCCGCAGCAGCTTCCTGGGTGTCCTGGCCTCGGGGGTGCTGCCAGGTGTCAGCTCAGGACCTCTCAGCCCGGACTCTGCCCACCCCAGGGCATCTGGCCCCACAGGCACTGCCTGAGGCTGACATGGCACCTGGTTATTTTTGTAGACTTTCGGGACAGCAATTGTCATCAACCCTGAGAAGGACAAGGACATGGTGCAGGACCTGCTGGAGTTCAAGGACAGAGTGGACCACGTGGTGGAGGTGTGCTTCCAGAGGAACGAGCGCTCCGTCAACCTGATGAAGGAGTCCTTCGAGGCCTTCATCAACAGGAGGCCCAACAAACCCGCCGAGCTCATCGGTGAGCATGAGAAAGGCGAAGCACCACAGATCCAGTGCCCAAATATTGGGGCTCCTTAGGGGGCTCATCGCACCTCCCGGGGACACGGTGTGTGCGCTGTTCCACAAAGGGAAGCGTGACCTCGCTGGACGGAATGGGGAGGGCTGTTGGGATCTGTGCTCCTGGGCTGGCGCTGCAGCCCCCTCCTGGAGAGGTGGGCACACGCTGGGTGTGCACCAGGTTGTACCAGTCTGCGCCGTGGGACGCAGGCTTTCATTAACATCTTCCTCCACTCAGATTTGAGTAGCTGGAATTAGGGAGACCTCAAATGGGACCCGTTTTGAATTAGCACTTTGTAAATTATTACACAAAAGTATCAAAGTCATTTCAGAACTCAACATTTTTATTAGCCAGTAAAAGTGTTTTAAATTCACAGTAGGTAAAGGGCAAGGGGTGCCATGAAAAATGGTTCTGTCTGTCGTTCGTTGGTGTGAAATGGAGCAGCATTCACTTGTAGGTGGTTGTCTGCTGTGTGCGCATTCAGAACACTGCATGGAGAGCAGTCCTCCTATCCCTGCGTTGGCACCTGGGTTCAGCCATGAAAGCCCTGAGATTTTGTGAGAAGGTCGCCTCTGGCTTATTTCTCACCTCTTAAAGTCCGGCTCTCTGGCTTCTGTGCAGTAGCAAGTCAGGAACCCAACTGGTAAATACTGGAGTTGGTCTTCTTGATCTGGGGTTATAAGAGGTATTTGAAGCCCGCTTCATGAAGTTTCCTAGTCTTTGTTCAAATTCTGGGGGGTATTTGTTCTGGAGATCACCTGTCTCAGAAATTAGGTACTTACCTGTTACTGCAAGAGTGTCATTTTGGAGAGGTGCTGTTGGGGTGCTACCTGAGGAAGAGAGGGAGGCCCCACTGTCCCTTCTCTCCCTCCCTCCCTCCCTCCTGAGTGACGCAGGGCCTAGGCGGCCCGGCAAGCGCTCTGCCTCTGAGCCCGGCCACCTGAGTTCCCAACTCTCACTCACACAGCCAAGCACGTGGATTCAAAGCTGCGGGCAGGCAACAAGGAGGCGACCGACGAGGAGTTGGAGCGGATCCTGGACAAGATCATGATACTGTTCAGGTTCATCCATGGTGAGCACTGGGTGCTGGGGGCCCCAAGCTGGCCAGCTGGGGCCCTCCAAACAGAGACCCCGGGCCAGCATGGCACTGGCCTCAGCAGCCACGGCATGCGTCGTGGCAGCTCTGACGTCCCTCGTGTTCTGGCTGCTTATGCATAGGCAAAGATGTCTTTGAAGCATTTTATAAGAAAGATTTGGCAAAAAGACTCCTCGTTGGAAAAAGTGCCTCAGTTGATGCCGAAAAGTCGATGCTGTCGAAGCTCAAGCATGGTGAGCCTGCTGGGAATGCAGGGTGCTCTGGCCCTGGGGGCGGCAGGGCCAGCTCTGCTCCTCAGGGCTGGGGATGCCAGCCCTGGTCTCTCACGTGTCACAGAGTGCGGGGCTGCCTTCACCAGCAAGCTGGAGGGGATGTTCAAGGACATGGAGCTTTCTAAGGACATCATGGTGCACTTCAAGCAGGTGAGCAGATGGCCTCAGGGGACCACTGAGTGGTCTAGCGGCGCGGTGCATGGCCGTGCCCAGGAGAAGGAAAGCAGTGCAGTGAGGCTGGATGACGGCACTGGCTGGCGGGCCTGTGTGCACGCAGCTCCTCTCCAGCACACCAGCCTTCTCACGGCCTTGCACACTGACTGTCCGTCTTGGACCTGTTTTAGCACATGCAGAACCAGAGTGCCCCGGGCCCCATCGACCTCACAGTGAACATCCTCACCATGGGGTACTGGCCCACCTACACGCCCATGGAAGTGCACCTGCCTCCGGAGGTAAGTGCTGGCTCACACTCAGACCTGTGTGCGCAAAGTGCTTCCCAGGAAGCACAGGATGAGTTTGTTAAGGCACGTGCTCCGTCGAGACGTGCTCTGGCCTCCAGGAAGCAGTACTTGAAATTGACCCGAGACCACCTGCCACAGGGCACTTGCTTTGTGAGTGGCTGCTTGTCCACTCGTCCTCCCTCTGTGGGAGTGTGGACGTCTCCGGGCCTTAACTGTGCAGGTGGGAGGCCACGTCCCGTCTTGGTGAATTAGACCCCAGCAGTAGAAGGTGCCGAGTGACAGGGAAGGGTCAGTCCAGCATGGCCAGGAGGCTTCCTAGCCAGCGCCCCATGTCTGGTAGTGAATGACATGTGGGGCCTCCCGGCCGGGGGGTCCAACAGGGGGCCAGAGGAGGCAGAGCTGGGCCCAGCCTCTCCTAGGACACATGCCCCTCCCTCCTGAAACTCAGCCCAGTCCCAGGCCAGTCTCTGCTTGGTCTCCTTGGGTTGGCGGCCTTTGTAGTCATCTGTCTTCTCCATCAGTCCCCAGTGCTGTCCCCTCGCTCACCAGCTGGCGCGGCACTGCCCTCAGGCCTGCAGTGCCCTGCACCGCTCTGTCTTTGGGGTTCCCTGACCCCGAGCTCAGCCCACCTCTGCCTCACCCTCTGCCTGCCGGGGCCCTGCATGCCCTGTGACGGGTCCCTGCTGCCCCTCAGGAACCTCCAGACTGAGGGGACATGTGCGAACCAGGTGGGAGAACACCTGTGTCGACACTGGCCGCGTGGCAGCCACTCTGCATGTGGGTGTTGCTGGTCCATGGGGACAGGGGTGTTGTCCCTTACCCTGAAGGCTTCTGTGGGTCTCTCCCACGAAAACCAGAGCCCTGTCCAGCCAGGAGTGCTCAACAGAGTTCCCACCCCGGTCCTTTCAGCTGCTCGGAGCCCTTCCTAGCATCTCTCTGGTGCCCAGTGTGCCCAGGGTGCAGGCACAGGAGGCACCACGTTGTCTGACGGGGCACTGCGTGCAGGGCAGCATGCTACCCACAGTGACGTCCACAGGAATGGGTGCTCTGGCCCCTGCAGCGTGGTCAGTCCTTTCTCTGTGATGAGCGAGTACTCTGGGCAGATGCCCAGTTGCGCCCTGCTGCTGAGGAGGAGTTTCCTTTGCGCCGGTCTGCTCCATTTCTCTGGTGGCCTGGAGTCCTTGGTGCTTGGTGCTCCCTGGTGTCTGTCACACAGCCAGGCTTGCTGCCACCCCGTCTCGGCCACACCCACCGTGCTTTGCCTGACGCCTGGGTCAGAGCCCTCCTTGCTACCTGGCACGGGGCATGCATGGCAAGGGGCTGCGAGATGACGCGTGGTGCTCACCTGCTTGCCAGCCCATTGGGGCAGTGGTGCGCTCTGCGCCAGCTGTCGTGTCTGCCACCGCCCTCGCCACAGTACAGCGCAGGCTGGTCACCGTCCTCTGCACGGGTGACAGGGAGGAAAGGGAAAGCCGAGACCCAAGTGGGCTGGGGTGTCTGGCTGTGGGCACCTCTGGACGCACTGGCACAGTGAGGCGGGGGCTGGTGGAGCCCCCAGGGTCGGGGGGAGGGCTGTTAGGTGATGGAATCCAGGAAGACAGCCTTCAAAACAGGCCTGCGCTTCTGATGAGCCGTGGGACACATCAGGGGCCGTGCCCAGTGTGCTCAGCGGCACTGCCCCGTGTCTCCCGTGCCCACAGATGGTCAGACTCCAGGAGGTGTTCAAGACCTTCTACCTGGGCAAGCACAGTGGCCGGAAGCTGCAGTGGCAGACGACTCTGGGGCATGCCGTCTTGAAAGCAGAGTTCAAGGAGGTAAGTTCTTCCTCTGCCTCGCTGATTTTCACTTTCTGTGCTGCAGTGCTGGGGCGGAACCCAGGGCCGAGCACCAAGTGCTGCCACTGAGCCACGTCCTCAGACATGTTGTATTGTACAGGGTCTTGCTAAGTTGCAAGGCTGGCCAGGAATGATCCTCCTGCCTCAGCCTCCCCAGTCACTGGGATAACAGGTGTGTGCCACCACGCCTGGCTGTTGGAATTTTTAAATCATCATTGAACTTAGATAGCAAAGAAGGAATCATTGTTTGGTATAATTTAGCACAGGCTCTTCTAGGAAAATAAAATGAATAACAAAGAGTTAATACAATATTCCAATCAAGAAAAGTCAAGGGCTGGGGACACAGCTCAGTTGGTAGAGTGCCTGTCTTGCAAGCACAAGGCCCTGGGTTCAATCCCCAGCACCACACAATAAAAAAACAAAATAAAAAAGAAGAAAGAAAAAAGAAAAGTCAATAAGCAGAAGCCAGTTTACCTCATCAGAACAAGCCGAGTGTATGAAGTTATATTCCACGTCTCTGCCAACCAAAGGGTCACAAGTTAAATGTAGTGAGGTGTCACTTCTGACCAAGGTACGACTGAAATGAGGGAGGAGTGTCCTGCAGCAGCTTGGCACTCAGCTGGACCCCAGGTGGCCTGCGCCACAGCCTCTGCAGCTCCAGGGATTCTTCCTGGTTTTTTTCTTTTACTTTCTTCCTTTTTATTTTGAAGTGCCAAGCCAGTAAATTCTGACCAGCCCGAGAAGATTTCACAGAGGTCCTCCCCGAGTCACTCCAGTTGGAGTGAGGGCTTGCAGGACACTTGGGCAGGCTGTTGGTGAGAGTGGCCCTCAGGAAGGGAGGGCACACGGAAGGCTGCTGGTGGAGGAGCGTGTGTGAGTGTGTGGTGCAGGCCTGTGTCCACGGGAACCTGCTTTCTGTAAATGACACCAGGTAGCCCTGAGTTCCTGCTTGCACAGCTTGTCGCTGCGTGCCCACAGGCCCTGTCCTCCACGCCTGTGCTCCTGCTGGTCCTGCACGTGACCCCAGCCTCTGCCTTGCTGGTGTGCTGCGGTCAGGGCACGGCCTCTGCCAACTGCCACTGCACACAGCCAGGGTTGGGCTGCCAGGTGGCTGCGGCCCCTCCCTCTGTCCCTGTCCTCCTAGCACAGAACTGCAGCCTCTGGGCGGGACAAGCCCTGCTCTGAGTGCTCTGGGCTGTGGAGGACAGAAGCCAGGTGGGGTGCCCTCCCTGTGTTCCTGGAGAGAGGAGTTCTGCCTGCTGTCCTCCCCCACCAGTTCTGCCAGCGAGCCTCCTCCTTTCTCTGGCCTTGGGTATTCCCGCTACCACCAAGAGGCCCTGTAGCTAGAGACGGTGGGATGGCGAAGGAGCTGCTAGACGTCAGTCAGCAAGTGTGTCTAGCTGTAGGCGGGACGATGCCCTCAGTCCAGCAGGACGGGGAAGAACCTTCAGGGCTTCAAAACACACTGCAAGAGAAGAATCTTAAACTGCAGTGCCAAATCACCATTTTATCCTTTTATAGTCCCTGACACAATTTCTTCACACTTGGTGGCTATTCGTGAGTTCTTAATCCCTCACACAGTTTGGGCACAATGCAGCCTCTGCAGCCTGCCTGGGTGTCCAGGGACAGCTCCTGCAGGCCAGCTCTGTTCTCTTGAAGGGGAAGAAGGAGTTCCAGGTGTCCCTCTTCCAGACGTTGGTGCTGCTCATGTTCAACGAGGGAGATGGTTTCAGCTTTGAGGAGATAAAAGTGGCCACTGGGATAGGTAGGAGGACTCCTCGGACGGGTTCACTCAGAGAGGCAGCTGCGGCCCATCTGCCTCATCGAGTCTCTTGTTCTTTCTACCAACCTTCGCTTGCTTTGCCTCCTGTCCAGAGGACAGTGAATTGAGAAGAACACTGCAGTCCCTGGCCTGCGGCAAAGCGCGCGTTCTGATCAAGAGCCCCAAAGGAAAGGAGGTGGAAGATGGAGACAAATTCCTCTTCAACGCAGAATTCAAGCACA
The DNA here is from genome assembly GCA_020662805.1 of Glaucomys volans. NCBI lineage: Eukaryota > Metazoa > Chordata > Mammalia > Rodentia > Sciuridae > Glaucomys > Glaucomys volans. The sequence goes on from JAJEJO010002693.1 coordinate 25,139, forward strand.
AGCTGTTTAGAATAAAGATCAACCAGATCCAGATGAAGGAAACGGTACGTGCAGCTCCCCCGTCTTAGCTTGGTGCCCGCTGAGGGACCATGGCTTTCACGGTGGTTCTAGGGAGGTCCAGAGCGTTTTCCTTCCCTAATTTGAATGCCTGCATTCACAAGAGAACTCCTTTTCACGTAGCTTTCGTAGCTTTACAGTCTCCATGAGAAGGAAGATGAGACGCTGTTCACAGCAGTTATTCCCAGCACAAAGTGGCGTGCCGGCTCAGCCCTTCTGCATCCGACTCTTCTGGCACAAAAGCCTGTGGGGTTTCCACAACCAGGTCCCTGGCTTCTGGTTCGCACAGCCCAGTTCAGCCATTCTCTGAGCCCACTGCAGTGTGTGTGTCACCACGGCAGGGTGTCGGCTTGAGCAGGGAGCAGACCCTGGAGTGCCCATGGTGTCGACAGGCTCGAGAGCCCAGCTCTCAGGCTGCTGCAGTAGCCCTCACACCCCAGAAACCAGCACGTGTAGCAGATTCTAGCCCCGTAATCGCCAAATCTAAATGGTGTGTGCCAGGGGCCCTCATGAAGGGGTGGGGTTACTTCATAGGACATGAGGGGGACTGATTAACCTGGGTGATCACAGATACCTCTCCAGCTCTGGCTCTGATGGCTGGAGGCTTCTGGGAGCCAGACGTCAACTATGTTCAGATCACTCTAAAGGAAACCCAGGACCAGCACAGTGTGAAATGAGGTTGACTCACATCCATAACCTGTTAGAATACAGTTGTATTCCATTTTCCACGTGAGCTTGGGACATGAGAAGTCTGATCTCCCGGGTGGGTGGGTGTGGGGAACAGACGCCCTGCTGTGTGATCCTGTGTGCACGTTCCTGAAAGACTGTTTTCTTAGCCTCATTTTAGATTTGTAGCAAAACTGACAGGCAAGTGTAGAAATTCCCATATGCACCCGCCTGCCCCTTTCACCCCCCACTGTCCATACCCTGGTGCAGTCACTGAGTGGGCTGCACCCTCGGCCCCCGCCCCATGCAGGCCTGTGTGGAGCTGCCCTCGGTGCTGTGCCTGTGGTGGGTCTGCACTGAGCCCTGCCCCTACCGAGGGGCCACCTTCGCAGTGTCATGTCAGGCCGTATCGCTGCCCACGTCCCTCTTCCCTGTCAGCTCCTCCTGTGGGTCTGACCTCCTTCAGAACTGCCTGGGGCTTGGAGGAAGGCTCCCTGTCTTGGCAGCGTGCACCAGCACTGCTGCCCATCTGTGCCAAGCATGTTGGGTGTTCATGTGCCCTCCAGCCTCTGAAGGGCATCCTGGCTGCTTCCATGAGTGAGGGTGCAGTGGGAATCCTGGTGTGGATTTGGGGGGGTCACCCCCAAGGGCGTGCTCTTCAAGGGGCAGTCTGGCATCCGTAACAGGCTTGGGTGCACACACCCTCGGCCTGCTGTGGATGACAAGTGTAAGTGCCAGTTCTGTAACTACAGAGTGAGCTCTTGCCACCTCATCCCAGGGCACTGCTGCCACTTGTGTGTGGTCCCACAGTCGCTCCTGGGACATGCCTGGTACAGTGGTTCGTAGGGTGGGAGCATTGCACACAGGCTGCATCTGCACTGCCTGGCAGCCATGCTGACGTCCCTGGGGAGACGTAAGTGAGGTACTTACCTCACTTTACTGCCCAGCACGGTCCTACGTTTGGGTCAGTTTCTGAGTCCCATTCTCCAGATTCTGTCCATCTGTTTCACAACCAGCACCTCATTCTTTTCTTCCCCCGATGTGCAGGACTGAGCCCAGAGCATCTCACGTGCTAGGCGGTGCTCTACCAGTTTTGGATTTCAGAGCAACTCCTCCTGGTATGAACGTTGGTGTCTTTGCTCTGCCTCTTACAGAGGCCTGGGGCCAGAGCTCCTAGGGCATCGGGTGTTGTGCAGGTCCCAGCTTCCCGGCTCCTCGGCTCCCTTCTCCTGGGTAGTTGTAAGTGTGCGCTCATGCAGCACACCACGGCTCGCACCTCCTGTGGGCTGGGCATGCGTCCCACGGAGATCCAGCAGTCCTGTCCAGCATGTGGACGATTCATTCGTCCAAGGGCACAGTGGTAGTAGAGAAGTACAGGAAGCAAAGCCCTTCCTGAAGAAGTGACAGTGGCCTTGTGCAGGCTGCATTTGCAAGCCACCAGAGAGCTGAGGCAGGAGGGCCCTTTGAAGGGGTCTCAGTTCTTTTATTTTTTGTATTTTTTAGTCGCAAGTGGACACAATACCTTTATTTTATATATCTATTTTTTATGGATAAAACCCAGGGCCTCCCACATGCTACCACCCCTGCCTGGGGCCTCTCTTCTCCACATTTCCAATGGCAGTTAGGAGTGTGTGTAGATCACCACTCTTGGTCTTTGTGCAATTTTCTTACTTCAGCCCCTTTACAAAATTCTCATCATTCTGGTTTTTCAATTGATTTTCTTAGATTCCTCTAGCTCATCTAAAAATAATGATCATTTTGTCTATTGGTTCATAGTGTATCTCTTTAGTTCTTAGTTGCTAGGTAGAACCTTTTAAATAAGATATGATGTGTGTTTTGTTTTCATTTTGGGAGTTTTGTTTTTTGGTACTGGGGATTGGACACGGGCATGCTATAGATACCACTGAGCTCCGTCTCCAGCCCTTTTTTATTTTTTTAATTTTTGAGACAGGGTCTTGCTAAGTTGCCCAGGCTAGCCTCAAACTTGCTGATCCTCTTGCCTCAACCTGAGCAGCAGAAGTTACAGGCACACACCAGGACACTGCACTTAAGTCACACGTTTTACAAATAGTGGTGCAGCTAGGCTTTGTCTTCCTGACTTTCTCTGGTACAGGGCCTATTAAACTTCTTTGGGTCCTGTGTCCCTTTGGAAATGTGATGGCACTTGGACATCTCCCTTCCTGATTTTCATTGACCGTGCACATAAGCACAGCTCTTTCTCAGCTGGGCTCACCCGCAGACCCCACTAGGTTTCTGTTCCTTCACCTGAGGTTAGGTTCTTTGTGGTATTTACTCTTTGCTTCTAGTAGTGTTCTTTATCATGTTCAAGTCCTGCTGCCCTTTTATAAATCAATCCTTATTTGACAAAGTTCGTTTTAAATCAAGAGTCTGTCTTCCAATCTGCCTGCCTTTTGCTTTTTGCTGTTGTTATTTTGGTACTGAGAATTGAACTGAAGGGTACTTAACCACTGAACCACATCCCCAGCCCTTTTTTTTTTTTTTTTTTGGAACCGGGGATTGAATTCAGAGGCACTCGGCCACTGAGCCACATCCCCAGCCCTATTTTGTATTTTATTTAGAGACAGGGTGTCACTGAGTTGCTTAGGACCTCGCTAAGTTGCTGAGGCTGGCTTTGAACTCACGATCTTTGTGTCTCAGCCTCCCAAGTAGTTGGGATTACAGGCTTGCGCCACCACGCCCGGCTTGTATTTTATTTAGAGACAGGGCCTCACTGAGTCGCCTAGGGCCTCGCTAAGTTGCTAAGGCTGGCTTTGAACTCGCGATCCTCCTGCCTCAGGCTCCTGAGCTGCTGGGGTCACAGGCGTGCGCCACTGTGCTTGGTGTCGTACCTTCTCACATCTCCAGCAGCCGTGCAGCCTGACCGTGGGCTGCCGTCTATCTCCTGGTGTCAGGCAAAGTTCCTTCTGGAATAAGTCTTGATGCTTTGTTTATTCTACACTGAGTTGAACATTCTGATAAAAGCATTCTTGCAGCTTTTTTAAGGAAAATATACCTTTTAAAATTAGTTTAAACTTTTGTTTTCGAACAAATGAAAACACCTAAAAAAAGAGGGTCCATCCAAGATCTGGCCTTCATTTGCATCAAAAGAAAACTTGTCAAACTCAACACAGAAAATATATCTTTACGCTCTGTTCCTTTCTCCGTGCAGGTTGAAGAACAAGTCAGCACTACGGAGAGAGTGTTTCAGGATAGACAATATCAGATTGATGCTGCTATAGTCAGAATAATGAAGATGAGAAAGACTCTTGGTCATAATCTTCTAGTTTCTGAGTTATATAACCAGCTGAAGTTTCCAGTCAAGGTAAATGACTCCATGGCTTAAGTGGCTGGGTGCTCAGTGTACAGCTCTTGCCTGGGGTGTGCAAGGGCCCAGAAAACCATAACAAAAGCCTCTAGCAGAGGTGAGTCTGGCGTTGTGCTGCCCCGTGTCCCGGCCATCAGCAGGGCCACTGGCCAGTGGGGTTGAAGGGCTTGCCCTCCCCTTGGGTTGGCACACTTGCCACCTCATTGGGGGAAGAGGCAGAAGGGCCCTTCTCCACAGTGGAGGGGACCCTACGGGAACCATGATAACCGCTTCCTCTGCATTTAGAAGCTGCCTTGGTGACACCTCATGCCGATGTGTAGGGGTCACCTTGGACTGTCCCCCATGCTGGGCTCCAGACCTGAGCCACTCTCTCCTGTGCAGGACGTGGGGATGGGCTGGGCAAGTATTTAAAAAGTGGTCAGAAAGTGAATTGTGAAACACATTCATCACCCTGGAAGGTGTCAGCTCAGGACCCTGGCCTGCCAGCAGGTTGAAGTCCCCTGCTTCATGATGTGGGGTGTGACCCTCCGTCCTCACCAGGCAGGTCCCAGAGGGAGGCTGTACCTATCCTGGGCCACCCAGGGTGACGCGCAGAGCCCATGAAACTGTTCTTTCCTGCCCACACCAGGGCAGGTGTTTCTCCCTCTGCAAACAGACCCTGCAGTGAAGCAGCAGGTACGGTGTGCAGCCGGCCAGCCCCGAGGGCTGCTCTCATATTAACTGGGTGTTCGGCCTTGTCTTATAAAATGTGTGGCCTGCGTCTGAACAGAAGGGTTTGCTATTTAGAGAACAAGAGTGCCACCCTTGAGCAGAGCCCAGATTCACCCCTGGTACAGCGAGCTATTGGTGGCTCACTGATGCAACCATCTTCTGTTGGCAGAGGTACACTGGGACTCGGCGGCTGTGCTGTAGGCACAGCACGCAGTGAGCATTCGATAACGAAGTGGAGTGCCCAGAAGAGATGCCCTCCTGAAGGGCAGAGGGCTTCCCTTCCAAGTACTCACCACGGGTCCCTTTTGGATCCATGCAGCTGGCCTGCTGTGGCTGGTGACGAGTTTCCCGCTGCAGGCAGTGCCTGGGTGGCAATGCCCGAGGGGCCCTGTGCTCACCTCGTGACTGTCAGAGACTTAGGAGCAAGTGTCCTCTGGCACAGGGAATTGTTCAGAGCTGTGTGCTGCTGTGGGTGCAGGGCTGTAGTTAGGAGCTCTGTTGGTTTTTTCTCTTCAAGCCTGGAGACCTGAAGAAGAGAATCGAATCTCTGATAGACAGAGACTACATGGAGCGGGACAAGGACAGTCCCAACCAGTACCACTACGTGGCCTGACCACCGGCGGCCCTTGCCTCCAGCGAAGCCCACGTGAGACGCACCTGCAGAGTAGCGAAGCCTGCTGGCTCCCAGGAGCCCACTGCTGGGCACTGGGGACCTTGGGCTCCCGGGCAGGGGATGACCAGGTCATCTCGCCCATGGCAGGTTTTCACACGACACGTACCTTCTCCCTCCAGCTCTTCCTCTAGTTCTCTTAGGCATTTAGATGGTTTGTTGCTCTGTGCAGAACGACTTTGAGGTTGGACGCAGGTGGTAGTTGACAGGAGTTCTCCACAAGGTCCTGCTCTTGTGGAGGGAGCCCCCAGTGGGTTTGTGTGGTGTGTGTGTATGTGTGTGTGTGTGGTCCCGCGTGCACGATGAAGAGACCCTCCATGCTGCATCAAAGTCCTGAAGTGCTCCGGCTGACAAGCCTCAGAGTGAAAACAGGAGCCCTTCACTGGCCACTGGGAGGAAAGTCAGGGTCCCACTGGCAGCTCGACGAAGCAGCCTGAAGCCTGCATCTGTGTTTCAGGGGTCCCAAAAGGTTCGCGCTGTGTCAGCGGCCTCCTGTAAATCGGGCTTGCAAGTGAGGTCCCTGTGTCATCGCACTGAGCAAGGTGCATGGCCAGCTGCCTGCAGCGAGGACTTGAGTGCCTTCTGCTGAGGGCTTGGAGCCGGGTCCTGTTTTCCTTCTGAGGCTGAGTCTGGCAGCCCTGCGTGGGCGTCGGGCGCCTCCGTTTGGTTTCTTAACTTGCAGTATTTGTGTGATTACTAGGGTAAAGTTTGGTTTGTTTGGTTTTCCAGTCCTGAGCAGGGACTGCCCTGTCCTCTGCCCCACACTGCAGAAGTTTCCTAGCAGACTTGACAGTCCTGACGTTGTGACACAGCAGTTATTTTGTCAAAAGATTAAAGGGTTTTGTTAGTTCCTGGTTACATGTGAGCACACATGAGGTGGAACGAGAGTTGAGTGGAGACGTTACTATAGCAACAATGACAAAGATGCACTTGTGAGAACATTGGAAAGTACTTTCTCTTTTACAGAGTAGCATGTTTCATTTTGATTAAAAGCTACCAAAGGAATTCTGATCATGGTATTGTGTTTGAAGCAATATTTTCTGGAATATACCAAGTTTATATAATTTGATTTTATGCTAAATTTATTAAAAGATTCTCCCTTTTTGAGACATGCGTGTTTAAAACATGACATCTTTTGGGTTCCTGTTAAAATCCTCTTTAAATATCATCATTTCTATATTTGTAAATTTTCATTTATGAGTTCTATATGTGGTCTAAGAAAGACCAAATAGATTTCTATTTCTATTCTTATATTTTAAGTTCACTGTGTCTAGAGAATGTTAATATTGTAATTTAATATAGACTTTGAATAAAATTAGTTTAATTGGCCTTTAAATTACATTAATAAAACTTTTTGGTATGCAAACTACACATTACTCGTAACTGTTGGGCAACTTCAATTAGCACACAGCACAGGGGAGCCCTTAGCACTCTTGGGTGACTGTCCCTTCCTAGCCACCTGTCACCAGCAACTGGAGAGGCAGAGCTGGGCTGCGCCCCTCCTTCCACTGATGGCTGTAAGGGTAGCCCTGTTATCAGCACCTGCCAGTGTTTTATTAAAGTTATGTGGTAAACACATTGCACAGAGGGAATAACAGAGAAAGCTGAAATTGTTTACAGACCAGAAAATCCAAGAGAAGCACACAGAAAGTTATGGCACCAGTTGACAGGAAAGTCAGTGGTCTTCCTTCAGATGCAGACATCATGGAAGATCGTGCTTTCAGTAGCAGCAAAAGATCAAATTCTGAATAACAGAGAAATATCTATGTGAAAAGAAGTGAGAGGTGTGCTGCTCCCACACCACACATCCCAGCAACTTGGAAGGCTGAGACAGGATGGCAAGTGCAGGCCAGCCTCCACAGCTTTGAGAGAGTGTCTGAAATAAAGACAGAACCCTGGGTTCAATACCCACTGTGGAAGAAAGCAGGCCGATTCTAAAATTAAAATAGAACCCAAGTCTGCAGGAATAGCGGGCATTGTCTGAAGAGGTCTGACCGGATGTGGTTGCAGCCGCAGATCACTGGCTCATAAAGGGACATGGCACAGAGCCTGGGTACCACCTGGGCTACAGGGAAGTGGGAGGCCTTCACTCCGCACCAGCTTTTCAAAACGTCAGTCACCACCTCAGGCAGAGCAGACGGGTCAAAGCTGTTTTTGTACTAAAACAAGTTAAACGAGGTTTAAGTGGAAAAACACCCATAAATACAGGAAGGAAACATGAGATGCTCTGCTGTGATTTTCCACTCCTGTTAGAAGAGGACTGGCTGGTGCTTCGCTGGTGGGGCTGGGTGTGTGTTGAGCTGTGCCCCAGCCCAGAGTGGAATTGTCACGGGCATGTCTTCCCACAGGTGTGTTCTCACTTTTAAATTCCTATTTTACTTTTGATGCTGAAGATTGAACCCAGGCTTTCTTGCTTGCTAAGCTGAGCTGCACCCCAGCGAAGTGAATGGGGTGGGCTGGGGGGACTGGGATTGGAATCCAGAGGTGCTGCACCACTGAGCTACATGTTATTTTTTATTTTGATACAGGGCCTTGCAAAATTGCTGAGGCTGGCCTTGAACTTGTAATCCTCCTGCCTCAGCCTCCCAAGTGTTGGGCTTACAGGCATGTACCATCTTCCACAGCTTTGAATGACATTTGTGAAGTTGACCTAGAGTGTGGTGGGGACAGTTAAAAGAATCTGAAAACATTTTGGTTAAAAATAATATGACAAACTACCAGGCATGCGCCTGTAATCCCAGTGCCTTGGGAGGCTGAGAGAGGAGGATCAAGAGCTCAAAGCCACCCTAGGCAAAGGGAGGCCCTAAGCAAATTGTTGAGAGATCCTATCTCTAAATAATACACAAAAAAGGGTTGGGATTGTGGTTCAGTGGTGAAGCACCCCTGAATTCAATCCCCAGTACCAAAAAGAAAAAAAAAGAAAAAAAGACTGATGTTATGCTGAACTGCTAATGAGAAGAAAAGGACAGCACTCCACTAAATCAACGTGTTTCCTGAGTCCCAGGGACACTGGGATGGGGAATCCCCAGGGTGTTGCTGAAAGCTCAGTCCTTGTCCCTGATGCCAATCCAATAACAAGGACACGGTTTTAAGAAAAAAGGTTTATTTCTTTGCTAGCAAAGGAGAAACAGGAGTTCTGTCCCAAAGGCTGATTCTGCCCATGCACGGGAACAGGGAACTTCTTAAAGAGTGTCTCAAAGGCTACATTCCACATGGTCTCTGTCTGGAGTTGTAATTCCCTTTTTAATTTGGGAGACAGTCATTTCTGAGATCTGGAGCCATCCCCAAAGTCTGGATGACTTCATTCCTGGGTTGGGGGTGTGCTCAGGGACAGGTAACTCTGCCCAAGATGGGGAAGAAAGGTGATCCTGTTTCCTCTGAGATCAGGGAGGCGCAGGGAGAGAAGAGAAAGGAAATGTGTCCATTTTAAACATCAGTCGCAGTAGCAGGGCAGCAGCAGTTTATCCAAGCACAGAGCAGACCTGCTACAGGATGGGACCCTGGAGCCCTTCTCTCTGAGCTCCTGCTAAGGCCCACTCCACTCCTCTTTGCTCTGGGCCTTCCTGTTTTCTTGGTTTGACTAAAATACAGTGGTTCTCAGAACATGTGGAGACACACTGTCTGGATCCTTGCTGGTTTCGTATTTGTGCTTCAGTTTGGTTGTGTAGAAATCCCAGGTTCGTTCTCCCTCAGAGCCTGAAGGCACTGCGGTGTGGGGTCCTCTGCCCTCTGCCCTCAGGAAACCTTGGCTCCCTGGGCCCTTGTAGGCTCATGGTCCCTCTCAGGAGCACCCCCTGACCTCCCACATTGCCTCTGCTCCTCCAGCTCTTGCTCCCACTTGCCTTAAATTTGTGGAGATCAGCTGGCAGAGACTCTTGCAAGAAAAGCCACCTCCCCAAGCCTGTTCATTTGTTTCTGGGGTTCCTGTTCATGGCTTCCATGTCAGATCATCTCCTTTTCTGATTGTTCCATATTAAAGACTTTTTTTTTTTTTTTTTGGTACCAAGGGTTGAACCAAGGGGGTGCTCAACCACTGAGCCACATCCCCAGCCCTTTTTACTTTCTGAGACAGGGCCTCACTAAGTTGCTGAGGCAGGCCTTGAACTTGCAATCCTCCTGCCTCAGCCTTCAAAGCTGCTGAGATTACAGGTGTGCTCCACCATGCCCAGCTCAATGACAGGTTTTTTAAATAATTTTTTTTTACCTTTACTTATTTATATGTGGTGCTGAGAACTGAACCCAGTGCCTCACACATGCTAGGCAAGTGCTCTACCACAATCCCAGCCCTAACAGACTTTCATTATATAACCTCAGAGTTCTTTTCTCTGGCCTCCTGCCTAGGGTAGAGAAGCAAACATTTCCTGGAAAGGACTGGAGAGAAAATAGCCTTGCAGATTTCATATGGTCAGTTTTATATGCTTGTTTTCTCACACAAAAAATCTTAGGGGCTGGGGTGTGACTCAGTGGTAGGGCACTTGCCTAGCATGTGTGAGGCCCTGGGTTTGATCCTCAGCACCACATATAAAAAAATAAAAAGGTATTGTGTTCATCTGTAACTTAAAAAAAAAAATTTAAAAAACATCTTAAAACCCCTTGTTTATCTACTGCACATGCTGCAGGAGGCCGTCTGCTCCAGAGCCAGGGGTTAGCTGGTCATTAGGTCCAAGCACTATCCAGGCCCCAACTCTGTGCTTTAACCACAGGCATCCTGGAACATGAAGGTCGAAGGTCATGTCCTGGAGCGCTCACCCCAACCTGCACTGGGGCTCTTCCTACCTCACAGCCCTCACAGCTGTGGTGGTCTGGGGTCTCGCTCACCAGGCCTCCCAAGGCATTTACCTGAGTTGTGCACATCTAGTACCCAGAGAGAGGAGCCACTAGAACAAGCAAGGGTCAGAAAGCGGGACAGGGAAAACAGGCATAGAGTGGAAAGAATGGAGCAGCTGCAGGGGCTGCACCAGCTCGGGCAGGACAGCTGAAGGGTTCAGCAGGGTCCACTGGACATGGCAGACCGGGGGTTTCTCCAGGATGATGAAAGCAGAGCAAGTTTGTCTGAGGGAAAAGCTAATCCAGGGAGGAAAGGAAGAATGTGAAGACATGGAAGGGAAGGAATGGTGGCTGTGGAGGAGACCCGAGGTGTTTGTGGCCTGCACACCTGCCTCAGGTGGCAGCACACAGCGCAAAGCCAGGTGCAGGTGTCCACGGAGGTGAAGCAAGGGAGGACGAGTGGAGGGACACAGGAATCGCAGCCAGCTGCAGTCAACTGGGATGGCAGTGCGCTGTGGGCACCATCAGGAGTCCGCACCACTATGAAGAGCTGACAGAGCTCTCAAGGCACAGGGTCAGTGGAGAGGAGGGTCCACACAGCCTCAGGCTGGGCCTCTGAAGTTGGAAGACCCAGGAGCCAGTTCTGGTTCTGCAAGGACTGTATGCCCCAGGCAAACTGCGTAAAGTCTCTGAACTGTGGTTTCTATTTTTCAAATGGAGATAATAATCCTAATTCCTGGGGGCTGTTCTGAGTTCAAAGTACAAAGCTTCTCACACCAGAAACCCCATCACTGACAGGAGGAAGGCATAGCCTGCAACTGCAGCTCCCTGGGAGGAGCCCAGGCGTAACTGGAGCGGCGATTCATGAACATTCAACTGACCACATACTCAGTGAAGCCGCAGTCCTGCGTGAAGGTCAGATGTGTTGAGGAAACGACCTCCACCAGACCAACATGGAGAAGGCTGAGGGACTTCCTCACAGCACAGGAAACGGAGCCAGAGACAACGGCCCCCAGAGGCACAGAGGGCCAGGAGACATTTGTGGGTGCCCACACAGACAGTTCACTATCTTACTGTGTTCTTCTAATTAGCCAGTCATCCCTGATGGGGGATTGAACCCCAGGCCTCTGCTGGCGAGGCAGGCGCTCCACCAGCTGAGCTACGTCCCCAGCCCTCGTCCCCGAGTTCTGTGCAGGGAAAGCTGCTCTGCAAAGGCAGGTCAGGGACGGGTGGGCAGCGGGCCCATGCTCAAGGGCACAGGGACCTCTGATGGGAAGTGCACAGCCTGCATTGCTGCGTGCTGGCTTCACAGGGGCACACGACCTGCGCCACTCACCGACCCGCACAGCTGAAACAGTGTCTCTACCTGACAGAGACTCACCTTTCACAAGTGAGTTCTTAAAGTGAAATCAACAACACGCTCGCTCTGCCTAGATGGCCTGAGAGGCAAGGAGACGCTGGCTCCTCTGCGGAGGAGCTTCCAGTTGGAACACTGCTGCAGCCTTGCTGTCTCCACCTCGGTCCTTTCGTCACGAGCAGGGACAGAGGCCAGAGCCACACGACTGTGCAGGCTTCACAGCAAGCTGAGGCCACGCGTGTCCTGGCTGGAGGGTCCTGTCACACCCTGCACTGCACCTGTCAGTCCTGACCCAGCGAGGGAGACTGCAAGCCTGCCCCCGGGCTCACCCCAGCTGCCTGGCAGCCGCAGCCAGCGTCAGCATGCGTCCCACTTGGAAACTTGCCATGCCTTCCCAACACATCAGTACTCGTCCTGCCCTGGCCAGTCACTGCAGTCACCTGTGCATCAGTAACTAATCAAAAGCCAGTGCCTCTGAGGCGATGGTCAACAAAACAGGAAGAGAAGGACAAGGGCCACCCTCCGGGTGCAAGTCTCTGTGGTGGGAGAACCTCTGACAACACCTCCTTCCTCCCGAGCCAAAAAACTCCAACCAGCTCCATCAATTCTTGGGCAAAGAAGAAATGATGTAGAACTTGGGCAATGTGGAAATATAAGCGAACGATCTTTGTCTTGACAAATGACCGATTGAAGAGCAGAACAGAAGTCTCAATGGTCGCTAGCGGGGCAGAATGGCAACAGCCCCCGGCACCACTGCCTCGGCCTTGCAGAACAGGGAAATCCCAAGCATGCACACACACCATCCTCAGAGTGTCTCTCGTAGTGCTGCTCATCAGGAAGTGACGTGACACAACCACTAAAGCTGCTTCTGAGGTCCGTGGCACTTGGGAAGATGCTTGTGGTCAGTGAAGAACTAAGATACAAAATACCAGCGTTTTTAAAAAAGTGTCCGTGTACTGAGAGATCAAAACACCACCACAGGTGGGCTAGGGATGCCACTCGGGGGCAGAAAGCCTCCTAGAATGCAAGAGGCCCTGAGCCTGACCCTCAGTACCACCAAGAAACAACAAAAAGTCACCAGACACAACTGCGAGGTTACAAGTGGTGCATTTCCTCCCTTCATTTCACGTTTTTACATTTCTCAATGTTCTACGACTAACAACTGTCACAGAAAAACTAATCTAAAATTACTTCCACTGGATGTCTGCAAATGAAATGCCTGGAGGTGAGAAGACGCAGCGCCATGAAGACATCCACTCCCAGCTGTCCACCAACACGACCGCGGTGCTGTTGGCTAGGAAAGGCTTGGCAGGACGGCGCTCCCTGGTCGTTCACCAGGAGTCCCGCAGCAAGGGTACGCGCACCGCAGACACCAACACTGGTCAAGAGAAACCACAGCGTTCCCTGGGATGCTGCCAGCTTCTTGACCACATCCTGTTTCGGTTCCAGGATAATCCAGGATCCCACATTGCACTGGTCTTTCACCTGAGTCTCCTTCTACCTGTGACCAGTCCTATCTTTGTGAGCTTTCAAACTGAGAACTGGTCAGCTGTCCCGTCCTGCAGAGCCCCCCAATCCATTCCCATCTGCTCTACTACATACAGAAGAAGCAAGTTGCCCGTCACTGGGAAGAATGCCAGAGTGCCCACCATGGTGCCCTCGCCAGTTCATCCTTCTACTGGTGATGCTGACCTTGGTCAGCTGATTAAAGTGGTGTCCACTGGTCTTCTCTACTGTAATGTTCAATGTTTTCTCTCTTTGGTGGTGCTGGGGATCAAACCCGGGCCTCACCCATGCCAGGCAAGCACTCCGCCTCTGGGATCCAGCCCAGCCCCGTAGTTTTTTATTTGTAATTAATACTTATTCTGGAACTGGTTTCCACCTTAAATATAAATGACATGCTAGCTTTTGCTGGACTCTGCCAAGTACCTGAAGCAGATAAAGAAAACTATCTGCCACTTTCCAAGAGGAAAACTTCTCTACTGATCACTGCCAAAACTGCTTAGTTTAAAAAAAGAAAGAAAGCCTTCCTCCCAAAGACCTCGCCAGACACGAAGTGTTAGTTCACATCTTCCCTCCATCGGACCACATCAGCCTGGAAGGATTCCACACAGAGAACAAGGAAACTCCCCTCACAGCTCTGCCGTCTCTCCACTGTCAGACTGTCTTCACCAGCCTCTTCTCTGTGGCTGGTTATGACACCCTGTTCTTCTCCTAGTCTTTAAAGAAGCCACAGTATCCTTTCACACAGTATTAAAAAGAATTTTGTTTTTTGGGTTTTTTTTGCTTGCTTGTTTTTTGTAGTGTGGTTTGAACTCAGGGGCACTTAACCACTAACCCACATCCCCAACCCTTTTTTATATTTTATTTAGAGACAGGGTCTAAGTTGCTTTGGGCCTCGCTAAATTGCCGAGGTTGGTTTTGAACTTGTGATCCTCCTGCCTCAGCCTCCTGAGCCACTGGGATTCAGGCATGTGCCGAGCCCAGCTAGAAAGAGATTTTGCAGGTAAGTTCAGGAAACAACTCTTAATTGTACACAGCACAGGTTCTGAATGCTCTGAGAAAAATAATGAACTGAAAAGACTCTTGAGTAGCTCACAAAATTTCCAAAAAGGATGTAGAATAGTGCAGGAAAACTACAGCAGGGGAAGCCCAGTACCACAGGTGAGAGCGGACTGCAAGTCCTCCCTGACGTCCTGGCAGGTCACACACCTGCTGCTGATGCTCAGAGGCAGCATCTCCACACTCACCAGCTCCAACCCAGCCTAACAGGCTGAACAACTGCTGCTGTCCACACCTGAGTTGCAGGAAAGCCTGTGGAGGGTGGGGGGACCTGCCCACCACCAATACCCAGAAGATATGAAGGGGTTCAGCACTGGAAAGCACAGTTCTGGGGCTTTGTTTCCATGCTCAAGATTATCTGGTAGTTTTTCAACATCAGAATATTCAGGAGAAAATGGAAATATTTTAGAATTCCTCTAATCGTGTTTGAATTTAACACTGCACTTCACAGAAGCCACCCAGACGTAGACATCCTTTTCAGGTATTGGACTAATAGCAGGTCACGTTACTGCGGACACACTACTTCACAGAAGCCTCGGGAGGCCCTGGAGTCAATGCCGTTTATTGGCTGTGCACCTCCGTAGGCCTCAGCCTTGATAGCAAGGAGAAGAACATCACCTTGGTGGATTCTGCCGTTACTCTTCCTTAACCGGAACAGCAAGAAACAAACTGCAGAAGACCCTGGAAACCTGAAGCAGATATGAGGAAACACGCTCTTCACCAGGCATTCCCCTCCAGCTCCAACCAGAACAGAGTGCAACTCAGGTCTGTGTGAAGACCACCTGCTCCCACCTCACCTGCACTTCCATTCCAGGTGGAGAGGCAGGAGCGAGATAGAGTTAACAGCAGGGAGAGTCTATCTACAAAAGGCAAAACCAAAAGGTCACAAGAATCCAGGACAACGTAGCTGAGTGACCCACTGCAGTCCACAGGTCTGAAGTGGTTTGAGGTATGTTTCCTAAAACGCTGCAGGGAAGGATTAAAAAGGAAAGAGGTAGGACACTCATTTGTATAAATAACTGAACCAACAAAAAGGAGTGACAGGCACCAGGAGCAAAGCGAAGGACCGGATGAAGCCTCTCATAGCAAAGAGGACTGGAGTCTTCACCCTGCCAAAAGGCAGGTGATGAGCTGAGAGGCTATCTCAGGTCCTAGAGACAGTGTTGCAATCCTCCTGCCTCAGCCTCCCAAATCACTGGATTAGAAGTGTGCATAACAGGACCCTGTTGTAGTTCCTTCTCTTCTGTACCAGGGATTGAATCCAGGGCACTTAACCACTGAGCCACATTCCCAGCCCTTTTTATATTTTATTCAAGACAGTGTCTTGCCAAGTTGCTTAGGGTCTCCCTAAATTCCTGAGGCTGGCTT
This sequence comes from Glaucomys volans, assembly GCA_020662805.1. NCBI lineage: Eukaryota > Metazoa > Chordata > Mammalia > Rodentia > Sciuridae > Glaucomys > Glaucomys volans. Next base: position 40,622 of record JAJEJO010002693.1, read on the forward strand.
TGAACTTGCGATCTCCTGCCTCAGCGCCCGGGACACTGGGATTACAGGCCTGTGCCACCAATCCCAGCAGTTCCTATTTTTAGCAGTTTTTATTTTTTTATTATTTTTTTCTTTTTTTTGGTACTGGGGATTGAACCCAGGGGCACTCCACCACTGAGCTACATCCCCAGCCCTATTTTGTATTTTATTTAGAGACAGGGTCTCACAGAATTGCTTAGGGCCTTGCTAGGTTGCTGAGGCTGGCTTTGAACTCGCAATCCTCCTGCCTCAGCCTCCCAAGTGCTGGGATTACAGGCGTGCACCACCACGCCTGTCAGCAGTTTTTAATTTCATAACATGAATTCCAACGTTCAGTATGCTTGTTGAAGCCCCAGTTCTTTCTAACTCCCACTTCCAGACTTTTTAAGAATCAGAGGGCCAGAGGAATCCTCAAGTTAACATTCAGGGGTTTCCAGTATTAATCTAACAAAAGAGGACGGTGTTTCAGTTTTGGGGGGAGGGACTGAAAGATGCTGAGTTCCTTGTGGGGAATTCGGGGTTAAGGCTGATCATGGCTATCTTCCCCCTCCATCAAGAATGCGCCCAACCGCTGTGAGAAAAAGCTCCATCACATCTGCTCTACTTCCTTCCCTGCTTTGAAATCAAACTGCACTTACCAATTTCCAGCCCGTCCTTTCCTCAGAGCGCTGAGGCCTGGGAAACAAAGCTCTGTGGTGCAACTGAGCAACTCGCCTTTTAAAGACGAACTCTCGCCCACCGGGTTAGGCGCAGGCTCCGGGCCGGACCTGGACCACTACCTGGGCGCCGCCTACAGGGCCCGTGCGCGTCGGGCGAGCGTCCACACCGCGCGGCCCTTCCTCCCGGCCGCTTCCCCTTTCGCCCTCACTTTCCCTGCGGCGGCGCTTCCTCTGCACACTCGCCACCCCGGCCGACTTTCCCTTCCACGCCGCCCGCACCGTTGCCTCGCCGGACCCGCAGCGCAGCAGCCTCCCGTGTCCACGGCGTCACGTGCCGGGAGGGGAGGTCACGTGTCGGACGGCGTCACGTGCCGGGCGCGGTCATGTGCCGCTGCCCGCTGGGAACGCAGGGACGGCGCGGCGCGGCTGGGAACCCGCAGCCGGCGCCGAGGTGCGCTCTCGCGAGACTTGCGGATCACGTGGCGGCCGGGTGCGGCGCGACTCACGTGACAGGCGCTGCCGGCAGCGGGGTCTCGTCGGTGCCGGCGCCGCAGCGGCCGGGGCTCTCCAGAGTTGGACGCTGCGCTCCCGCTCGCCGGCCCGCGCTCCCGCCCGCCGCATCCCGGCCGCCCCGCGCCATGGCGGCCCCCGGCGGCGCCCGGCGACCGCTGCTGCTGCTGCTGCTCGGTGAGCGCGGGCGGGGGGCTGCGCTCGCGGCGGCCGTTGGGCGCGGCGCCATGGCGGCGGGGCGCGGAGACGCGGAGGCCGCGGGCGAGCTTGCGGGCCCGGGACGCCCGGCTCGCGCTGCGCCCCCGCGGCCCCGAGCTTCGCGTTCTGGCCCGCGCCGCCTGCGTGGAAGGGCGCGCTGCGGGAGCAGCCCCAAGGGCGAGCCTCGCGGGGGAGCCCGCAGCCTGGCCGGGGGCCGGGGGCCGGGGCCCGCCGAGGCCGCGTTGTCAGGGACGGGCGCGCGAGCCTCGGGGTGTGCCGGCTCCGCCGCGCGGTTTAAAACTCCCTGTAAAGACGGGAGGAAGCCGTCGCTCCCGGTGTTGGCCTGGCTGGAGTTCCGTGTTTAATTAACACTCCGACTTTTGGGGGGATCGTGTCTTGACGGTTGGACCCTGGGCCTCTGTGTGCTAGGCAGTTGCTCTGCTACTGAGCTCCATACGTCCTTAGCCCTTTCGTCGAATACTCGGACCCCGCGTCTCGGGATGCCCAGGCTGGCCTCGAACTAGCAGTCCTGCCTCAGCTTCCCAGGAGCGGGGATTACAGGCTTGCGTACAGAAAGGTCTTTTAATGTTTGTTTTAATGCACAACTTCACCATGAAGCATCTTTCAAAAAAAGATTCTGGTTTCTAAAGCCTTCTACATTAATAAGTAGAACTGGGGAAAGTTGCCACCGTGCGTATCCTTCTTAGAAAGCAAGGAGAAACAAGAACTGAAGCTTTAGTTCTTAAACAGTGTAATGTCAAGTTAAACATAGATGATGTTCCTGTTTCTGAATTACGGCTGCCACGTGGGAAGTTTGAAAGGTTTTGTGCTAACCAGTGTTACCCTGGGTTGGGAAGTTTGTCATCTTTTCAGGTGGAATTAGGTTAGATGCACCCCAGAGAGTACTATCCCAGTACTTAAACACTCTGACATCCTTTGGGCACCAGGCCACCTCTTCTGTGACTGTTTTGACAGGTCTTTCACCTTTCCTATACTTAAAGCCCAACGCAGCTTTGACAGTGTATGGCACTTCCACGAGGATGTGTCTGATTTTTATTATTGATGCATTTTTATTGTGTAGAACAGCAAGTTTTATTATAGAATAATCATGCATATAACATAGTTTGACTGATTTTGTTCTCCAGTTCCTCCCTTTGCCCCGCCTTTTCCTTTACCCTAATGATCTCCTTTCTGCTTTCGTGACATCCTTTTCTATACCCCACCCCCTTCTGCCTTCCACATATGGGAGAAAACGGGATGCTTGTCTTTCTGTGTGTGGCTTATTTTGTTTAGAAATGTTGACTTACAACAGCGGTGGTTAACCAACGTTAGGCACAAATTGGCTTTTTAAGAATACTCACTGGGCTGGGGCTGTAGCTCAGTGGCAGAGCGCTTGCCTAGTGCTAAAGTCATGCTGTCTATCTACAAAAGAAAAAAAATTTTTTTAAAGAAAAGAATACTCATACTGTGCCCTGCCACTTAAAGTTCTGATGTGTTGCCTCCGGGGAGCTTTGGTTTTTTTTTTTTTTTTTTTTTTTTTTTTAACGTGCAGGTGATTGTTGCTGGTTAAGAAGAAAAATACTGGGCCAGGCATGGTGGCACACATCTGTGACCCCAGCAGCTCAGGAGGCTGAGGCGGGAGGATTGCAAGTTCCAGGCCAGCCTTAGCAATTTAGTGAGGCCCTAAGCAACTTAATGAAACCCCGACTCTAAATAAAACAAAAGGACTGAGGATTTGGCTCAGTGGTTAAGCTCCCCTGGCTTCAATCCCTGGTACCAAAAAACAAACAATTTGAAAGAAGCCAGAACAAACTATGATTTGATTTCTTATGCAAATTAATTTTAAGTTTATTGACTTCAGATGGCAGTGTAATTTTAGAAGCATATATTTAATAATTTAAAGCATAGTCCCTCACCAAGCTCTGGAGAGGCAGTATGGTCAGCCATGGTACAGGCCCTGAAACCAGCTTGCAGGCCACTCACTTGCTGCATGATCTTGAGCAGTCAGCGTCTATGTCTTAGTCTCCTCCTCTGTAAGACGCAGTCATAATAGTATCTACCTATTAGGGTTGTCATGGTAATCAAACTAATTGCAAAGTGCTTTCAGCAGTACCTGTCACAAAGTAAGTGCATTACAGGTGCTTGTTAAGCCAGCCGTGGTGGCATGTGCCTGTAGTCCCAGCTGAGGCAGGAGTAAAGCTTGAACCCAAGCTTTGGGCAGTGGACATCTTCCCGGGAGTAGTGCTTGTTAAATAATGTATCTTTTTGATGCTTCCTCAGGGCCTGTGAATTAAGTAAAGCTGAAATGAGTGACTGCCTTGTACCTGTGCTCAGCTGCATTGGCTGCTGAGATGCTCTCAAAGCCTGAGGTGTCAGCACCCTTATTTCCTGTTCACAAGTGCATGAACTGAGGGTGAGGTGGTTGCTCTGGGCCAAGGTCACATAGCTAGTGTGTGGTGGAGGGGCCACTGAGGGCTGAGGCCTCTGACCTACAAATGTGAGTATTTTGAAAAAACAAACCAAAGTTGTTCCTTTAAGTGACCCCTGGAGAAATAAGTTCATGGGCTTCTGGGTGAGCAGAGCCAGCAGTCCTTGGCAGGCACTGGGCACTTTAGCAGCTGCTCCTGGCAACTTATTACCTCCCAACACTTGTTACCGCAAGCAACTTACCTGACTTTAGAAGCCCCCGTAAGTCAGTTGTTACAGTTAAGGATTTTTTAAAAAGACTATCATTAATATAATTTTTTTCTTAAAATTCTATATTCTAATGCTCTTATTGACATTTTTCTCTTGATCAGAATTGACTTCTAGGGCAGGTAAGTTTCTTATTTTAATAGTTCAAAATTTCTGGGTCTTTCCAGAATAAACATGGATGTTGAGTGCTCCTTAAGCTTATTTTAAATTTGTGAGTGATGCTTCTTTGTTTTCCTTTTAGAGCTTAGACCCTCACCATATTTACTAAATGAGCAATGATGTGATTGACAGGTGACTTAGGGTGAAGTATTCCTTTGTTTGTGGTTTTTGGCAGTATTGGGGCCTCATTCATGATAGGCAAGTGCTCTACCACTGAGCTGCATCTCCAGCTCCAAAAGACTTACCTTAAATGATTTAGGAAACTTGGGTAAGAGCATCGCTGGTAAGTGCTGGCCTGTGTATGATCCTGTGTGGGCATCCTACCGTGTCAGACATGTGACCCCTGTGGTCCTCCCACTGAGGACATCTCAGGCCACGGATGAGCTAGTCAATGTTCCCTTCTTTCTTTGGCCTCAGTGCCCATGCCTTCTCAGACTGGCTTGCTACTTCTGCCTGCCTTGCCTCTGGCCTTGCTGCCTCTGCTGTGGCTCTTTTACCCTGCTGCTGCCCCTCACAGACAGGAGTGAGAATGTTCTGTTTTTTGAAAGCTTCACTATACGGGAAATACACTGTAGAATGTTCTCTAGGTATTTAAAGTGTAGCACTGGTTCATTGGGAATGCTCGCTCTTTGACACGCGCAGGCACTGCAGGGCGTGGATAGAAAGCAGAGCAGAGCATACAGCAAGCACACAGGCTTCCCCATGGAAGGGTCTGCTCAGTACCGTGCAGCAGTGGTCCTTCCTGAGGGTAGGTGTAGGTCTTTCCTTCTCTAAGGAAAGGTATGTGGAATTTCTAGGTATTTTTCTTGGTTCTGAGGGTGAATACCAGTTTCTTGGAAGATTTTAAAGTCTAAAGGTTCGCAGGAGTTCATTTACTTTCCCCAAACAATAGAATTTTAAGGGCTGGGGATAGAGCTCAGTTAGTAGAGTGCCTGCCTCGCAAGCACAAGGCCCTGGGTTCGATCACCAGCACCACATTAAAAAAAAAAAAAATAGAATTTTAACTGAAAAGTTGAGTGACCTCTCTCTGAGGATGCTGTTCCAAACCATGCTTGAGTCATGTACCCAAGCTGCAGGTGTGTAGGTAGATTCTCACCAGATGGCACACATACTCAGGATGTCACATCAGACCCCAGGCATATAAATGTCGTGAGGAAGGGTGCACGCAAGCTCGTAGCAGCAGAGACCAGTGACGGCATAGCGTTTCTGTACTTCTCTACATAGTGGTGGCCGGTAGGTATTTGGCTTTAGAACTAGCCAAGCTGGGCGTGGTGGTGCACACCTGTAGTCCCAGCGACTCAGGAGGCTGAGGCAGGAAGATCTCAAGTTCAAAGCCAGCCTCAGCAAAAGTGAGGTGCCAAGCAACTTGGTGAGAGCCTGTCTCTAAATAAAATACAAAATAGGGCAGGGGGTGTGGTTCAATGGTTAAGTGCCCCTGAGTTCAATCCCTGGTACCCCCCAAAAGAAACAAAAAAGACCCAGCAAAAACCCCAATTAGGGGCAGTCTGCAAATGAACTGTGTAATAAAGCTAGTGATGTTTCAGAAGCACTGCTTTTGTACCATAGTCGTGAGATTCCGTCTGCTAGGCATCTTGTTCAGGGCAGGGCAGCCTAAAGAAGCCAGAGAGGAAGGATTCAGCAAGGACTGCTTTAGGCCAGAGAGACCATGTAGCTTCCATCTGCCTTCTGACTTCCAGTTGCTGAAGGTGTCTCGGCCACGTGCAAGTTAAGTTCCAGTCACTGCGTTTGAGGGCCTTCCTGAAATTGGGTAACAAGTGCAGAATGACTTTCCTTGTGGAACCACTGGTCTGTGAGAAGCCACAGCAGATGGGACTTGAGACACAGTTTAGGTCTGCAGTGAGGGGGACTGTGCTCTCCCCAGAGTCACAGCAGAAGGTTGTGTCAGGAGCATTGTGCTCTCAAGGCCCCACCACATCTTCACAGGTGCTCCTGAGGAGCCGGGAACGACACGTGCAGAGCTTTGGCCTGGGAATGGGCTGCAGCCACCCAGTAAGTGTCCTGCAGTGTCCGGGAGGGACACCACCAGGTGATCCAGCTTGCGTCGCACACATCCCGGTCGAGTTCTTCAGTGGGTTAGGAGGCACAGTGGCTCTCTTAATAGAATGTGTCCCTACTGCAGGTACAGAAAACTGAAACGCCCTGTTGTTCTTTGAGAAAGAGGCTTGATTCTCTGTCTTTCCCGGAATCAGCAGGTGTTGTGCACGGTGCCTCGGCAGTGTTCGTGGTGACGGACGGCAACGGGACAGCTTGTATAATGGCCAACTTCTCCGCCGCCTTTGGGATGAGCTACGAGACTGAGCATGGTTTTCAGGTAGGAGACACTGGTGCTCGGGCTTCGTCGTGTGCTTGAGATCCTAAGCTGAAACTCCGTCTGTGAGAAACGACCCCTGCTGACGCCAGCCTTCTGCAGTGGCCTGTGCTCAGCCGAAGCAGACGCCACTGTCTGAGCACGAGGTCTTCCTGGTCTCCGTGATGACCCTGTAGGGCGACAGTGCAGCACTGCAGTGTGCCCATCAGCACCACTTGCTGAGCTGCTCCCATGGGCAGGCTTACTCTTCCTAAGGCCTGTTGAACAGCTCTGTAGATTTTTTTGATGTTGCATTTACTTTGGATAAATTATTATACTTCAAACATGTATGTAATTGGTGCTTATAGTCCTGTATTACTTTATCTTTTTTTTTTTTTTTTTTTTTTTTTAACAAGGGATTGAAGTCAGGGACACTCGGCCACTGAACCAGCCCTATTTTGTATTTTATTTAGAGACAGGGTCTCACTGAGTTGCTTAGTGCCTCGTTGAGTTGCTGAGGCTGGCTTTGAACTCGCAATCCTCCTGACTTGGCCTCCCAGTTGCTTGGATCACAGGCGTGCGCCACCGCGCCCGGCTCCTGTGTTACTTTAAATGTTCCTGGTTCTGTTAAACAACTTTGCGCTTCTGTGGATGAGTGAGGCCCTTGTGTTCCCTAGATTCATGACAAACAGGTTGCACGAGTTGTTTCCTCCTCGGTTAGCCATGAGTGGACACTTCACATGCTCATCGTATGTGACATTCACTCTATAATTGCATCCCTGAGCTACATTTTATGTTCAGTTCTTGCCTGGCGCTTCATACTGCCCTGTCAGCCACACTCAGCTGTCCACTAGCAGAGGCCAGTAGTGGACTGGATCGGCAGGAAGAAGCTGGAGTCTCCAGCACCCTCTACTTTGTGCAGCTGCTTGGCCCGTATTTATTTTTTACTTGGCTCCATGTGTCTGCGTGTCTGTTCAAATTGAAGAATACTGGAACGGATTTGTAACAGTGTCTCAGGTTGTAAGTGTTTGTCCAAGCACTTTTTAATTTCAGCTTCATTTTTTGGATGTGGTCTTGGTAGTTGGACATTTTAGACATCAGGCTGTTGGCGTTGATCAGGTAACATCACTGGGGCCAGCAGGCTGTTGGTGTTGATCGTGTGCCATCCTTGGGGCCATCAGAATGCCTCCATTGCTCTGCTTTGTTGCCTCCTGTAATTCTGTCGGTTTCTAGAACCACATTCGCAGGCAGTCATACTGAGTTCATTTGTAGCCCAGTTGGTTTTGATGCACCTTAGGTGGTTTGCCAGTTTTGCTTATAATAGTAAATTCAAACAATTCTCCAGGAAGTACTTTGGTTTAAAGAGGTGTTCTTTAAACAGCAAATATTTCTATAGTGAAAAAAGTAGTGACAGCTTTTCAGTTATAATGGATATATAGCTGGTTCTGACGCCCATTGAGGACTAAGTAAGTTTCAGGGAACTTTTAGTTTCAAAGGAATTTTAGTTTTGATTCTGTTATATAAATAAAGTTGTTTTAATAGGAGCAAAGTTTAAAACAATGAAAAGTAATGAAATCAGCTTTGTCTTAGATTTGATTTACTTTTCTATTAACTGACATGTGATTGACCTTTTTTTATGAGTTTTCTTATTTACAATAAAAATGAACCTGGGCATGGTGGCTCACGCCTGTAATCCCAACAGCTTGGGAGTCTAAGGCAGGAGGATCACAAGTTCAATGCCAGCCTCAACAAAAGCAAAGTGCTAAGCAACTCAGTGAGACCCTGTTCCTAAATAAAATACAAAATAGGGCTATGGGTGTGGCTTAGTGGTCGAGTGCCCCTCAATCCCTGGTACACCCCCCCCCACGCATGCAAAAAAAAAAATACCTTCTAGAACTAAGAGGTAATGAGAGGCTACAAAAGTTTATTACATATTTCAAAATAACTAGAAGACAAGAGTTTGAAGGACTCCAGCACTTAGAAAAGTGTGTGTCTGAGATGGAACTGCGGTGTCAGCCTACATCAGACTTAGATCTCTGGTTTTGGTATTTGAGTCCCTTTAACAACGTGCGTTCTGACTGGACTCTGTTGCCATTGTGTTTGTTGTAGAACGTGAGCTTTGAACTGCCACCCTCTGCAGAAGTGCTGAACAACCACTCTTGTGGAGAAAACGCCTCCAGCCCTAGCCTCATGATTGCTTTCGGAAGAGGACATTCGCTGACACTCACTTTCACGAGGAACGCAACACGTTACCGGGTCCAGCTCATGCGTTTTATTTACAACATGTCAGACACATCAACTTTCCCCAACGCAAGTTCCAAGGGTAGGGACCAGGATTGACTGCTTGAAGAGAGTTGGTTGGGAAGATGCTCAGAAATCACTTTTAATACAGAGCACCACAAGTAGTTAAAAATTGTGGGGTTTTCTTGATTTTGATTATTGGTGTTTTAATTTTCTTTTTGATAATAGAAGTCAAGACAGTTTCGTCTGTAACTGACATCAAGGCAGACATAGATAAGAAGTACAGATGTGTCAGCACCACCCAGGTCCACATGAGCAACGTGACCGTCACCCTCCGCAATGCCACCATCCAGGCCTACCTGTCAAACAACAGCTTCAGCACGGGAGGTATGACCCTGACCCTGGTCTTCTGGTGCCAGTCATTGGGCTGCAGTGGCTGTGGTGGCTCACTTCTCTGCACAGGTGCCTGACACACCACAGAAGGGCGTTCCCACAGCCAGGAACGCCCTCTGCAGGGCTGTGCAGCAGAACTTCCCCTTTGGAGAAGGTGGCTTCTGTCGATGAGGGTGGACACGTCTTGATTAACAAGGGTAGAAGGTTGAAGTGAAATAAGCCGGGTGTGGAAGGACAAGTGTCACGTGATCTCACGCGTCCAGTGTAGATCTCACAGACATGGAGAGTAGGCTGGTGGTGGCCGGGGTTAAGGTGGGGGGACATTGATCTGCAGATAGCGTGCTCCAGTAAGACAGGATCAGTAGAGCCCAGAGATCGTTGTGCCATGTGGTGGTGGTGGTGAGCAGCCATGCACTGTGTTCTTGAATATTGCTAAGAGCGGTTTTTAAGTGTTTCTGCCACAGAGAACAGCAAGCGAGGCACAGCAGTGCACACCTGCAGTCCAAGCAGCTTGAGAGGCTGAGGCAGGGAGATTGCAGGTTCTGGCCTGGGCAACTTAGAGACTGTCTTCAAGAGTGAAAAGGGGGGCTGGGGATATAGCTCAGTTGGTAGAGTGCTTGCCTGTCAAGCACAAGGCCCTGGGTTCAATCCCCAGCACCGCAAAAAACCCAAGAAAGTGAAAAGGATTGAAGATGTAGTCAGTGGTAGAGCTCCTCTGGGTTCAGTCCCCAGTACTGCAGAAAAGAGGAGGAGGAGGAGAAAGGAAGAAAGAGAGGGCAGCAGAAGTGCAAAGCCATTGGAACCTTCCCCGTATCACCATCTCTTGTGACCAGGCTGGTGGGATCAGAGCCACAGAGCTTTCTTGGTTCCACTCAGGAGGCCAAGGGTGGGTGCAGAAGGAGCAGCATTGCCTGTCTGAGTGGCTCAGACACCCGGCACCAAGTCCAGACAGGCAGGTCCACGCCATTACCTGTCTTTGAAAGATGATGCTGGGATTGAAGAAGAAATTTATGCAAAGCACTTATCTGTCTGACAAAGAGTAGCAAATACATTTTACTATCTCCTTTGCTTTTTCATCTGTTTTTTTTCCTATCCTTTTTCTATTACTTAGGAAAATCCTCCCCAGATCCTACCAGCCAGGTCAGAAGCCATTCTCACATTTCAGAAGTAGAAAACATGTGATTGACCTGAGAGGGGCTCCCCGGGCCCTACACGTGTGTGAGGAGAACATGGGCTTGCCTTGACCTCTGACCTGCTCTGGTTGACCTTGGTTTTCCATCTCCCCCAGTCACAGGACACTCTTCCTGCAGTGCCAGTTAGAGTCCGTTTCCTCTCGGGTGTGTGTTCACAGCAGGTCCTATCCTACTGTCTAAGGTGTTTTTTTTTTTTTTTTTTTTTTTTTTTTTGTTTTTTTTTTTTTAAAGAAAACATGTCTGGTCAGGCACCATGGCACACGCCTGTAATCCCAGTGACTGGGGAGACTGAGGCAAGAAGCCTGCAGGTAGCCTGGACTACTTAGCAAGACCCTATCTCAGAATTTATCTAGAGGAGATGGAGTGCTGGGGACGCAGCTCAGTGGGACGGTGCTTTCCTGGCACGCCTGAGGCCTGGACTCTACCCCAGGCCTGGACTCTACCCCAGGCCTGCACAGGAGGCCTCTGCTGTCAGCGAGAGCTCCACTGGGCGCAGCCAACCCTACCTGCTCAGCATTTTCCGCAGCCGCTGTTGTGTTAATAATAATGGCCGAGTCCAGTTTTCAGGACCAAGATCCGGAGCCCGTGAAGTCTAAGATACTTACCACCTGTCACTTTGTAGGAAGGGCTTTGGTCAGTGGCAGACCATTGGTGGCAGGGCCAGGCCTGGAAGAAGCCCTGCCCCCAAGGCCAGGTGTGATTGGGAGGGACAGGGCCGTCTGAGGGAGCTCTGAAGGAGCACAGCTCGCCACGGTAATGGGCAGCAGAAGTGCTGCTGGCCCCCTGGTGCGTGCACAGGCTCACCCAGGGTGACAGCAGGAGCAGAACTGAACCTGCGTGTGCTTGGGAGGCACGGCCAGCAGCCTCTGCACGGGGGCCGTGTTCAGAGCAGAAGAGTCCAGTCACGAGTCCCTGGTGGTGTGGGACATGAGTCCGCCTGCCGACCTCCCGTGTCTGCTGCTGGGTTGGCAGCAGCACACACCACGTTCTGTGGTGGTCACAGAGTGTGGCTTGCCACATAGCTCTCCATCCTGGGCGCCTGTCACCTGGGGCCTGCACCCAACCCCCCGGAAGTCCTGGAGCAAAGGGCTGTGCAGTCCTGATCACCACGGACAAGCCCTGAGCTTGCCCGTGGCTCCTCTCTCTCGACTGAAAGTGGACACACAGCGATAGACTGGCTGTTTTCTGAGGGATTTTTTTTTTTTTTTGTAACACTGTAGGTTCAGAGCAGAATTGAGTGACTGCTGTGTACCCTCTGCTCCACCAGCACCCCTCCCTGCCCAGATCCACACCTAGCTACATGGAGAGCATGTGTGTGTGGAAGGGTCTGAGAAGAAGGCCTTCTGATGCCTGAGGCAGCCACGCATCCCTCCTTGGGGGCAGCCAGTGCTGTAGCTTGGCCACATGCTTATGTTGGATGCTGGCTACCCCAGAGACTGGGCTTTGAAACTGACGAGTCATCATGTGAACCTCGTGGGTGGATGTCCCTGACTGTCCATCAAATTGTCCATCAGAGCATGGTCACTGGGCACAGCCTCCCTTCAGAGAAGGGCTGAGAGCATCCATACCTGCCCTTTCATCATGATTCCTTAGTTTTATTAAATCTGCAGATACATGTAGTGTAGAAAGGAAATCTTGCTTCTTTCTCAAAGATGAGTTTTAGTGAGTGCTAGTGGGTGATAGGGGAGTTGAGATCACCCTGAACTTCCTGGAGTCCTGACAGTCCAGGTCTGCCCTCTTTTTGCCAGCCACAGTGTAAAGGGTGGAGGAGGTCCTCCTCGTTAGGAGGATGGAGGTCCTGGGTGTTTGGAAGCCACCTCAGTGTTTTTACAGTAAGTCCTCATCAGTCCAGGCCCTTCTCAGTAAAAAAGGATAGTAGCACAAACACCTGGGGGCTGGAGTGGGGCTCGGGAGCGCACTTGCCTGGCAAGCGGGAAGCCTTGGGTTTGCTCACTGTCTAGGCTTGGGCCTCGACAGTGGGCAGCAAGGACTTGCTGAAGGCCAGCACTCCAGGGCATAGACACAGGATGAGTCAACCTTCGAAATTGCTGACCACATGACAAGACTGCTTAAAAATACGTGAGGTCTGTTCGATTTGGGTCATTTTGTTTCCTCGTAAGTCAGGAGCTGCTTCAGGGAAAGGTCCCAGATCAGTTGCGTTGGAGTCTTTCTCTGTATCTCCAGCCGGCTCTAAACGGATTCCTAATTCGTGCTGATTGAGTTCATTTCTGTTAAGTCACTGGTACTTTTGATCAGAAAACAGTTCCTTGGCCTCTTGCCCACGTTGCTTTTATTTGATGAGCTACAAATGGAGAAGAGGGAGGCTCTGGGCCTGTTTGTCAGTAGTGTGGCGGTGACCTTGCCCAGACAGCATCGTTCCTCTTGCCTTTGAAAGTAACACCCTCTCAGAGGAGTCTTGATGAGAGAAGAAAGTACGCGCCAGCTCGTGCAGGCCTCTGTCGGCCTGATGATGGAGAGGGCAACACCTCTGCTGAGCACTTGCGAGCCAGGCACAGTAACGCCCTGGCCTGGTGTGTGGAGAAAGCCCAGGTTGTGGCCCGTTCTCCTGGGTCTGGGAGGCTGCCATCTTTGTGTCTCCCAGGCTCGTCGTGTGGGTGCTTGTCCTGAGTCAGACTTGCGTGACTGAGTCCTCGTTCATCACGCAGCCAGTGTTTTGTTGGATCCCGTAGGAACCAGGGCCTCCAGCCTAGCCCAGGCTGAAGGCATTGAAGCTGACAAGTCTTACCACTTGAGGCGGCTCCTTGATGCAGCTGGCAGGCCTGTTGGAGCACCTGCTGCTGTTGGATGGTGGTCTGGAGGGTGCAGCCACGGTGCCCTGTCCTGAACTCGGGGTCCAGGATGTCCCCTGTTGGGTGTCTCCCTGCAGCTCCTGTGCAGTCGCCTTCTAGGTCATGTGCCCTCTGCGGAGGGCTTTGGTACCCGGTGAAGAACGAGACTGATGGAGGGAGGGTGGGTTTCCCATGCATCATCCACAGGGAATGAAAAGGGCCCTTTCCACCCAGATTGCTAGAGTTCTGAGTGAAGTGTGGCTACAGTGCCACCTCAGCTTCACCCGGGAAGAGCCAGTGGGCTTGGTCAGCACTCCCTGGATAGGCGCACACCCCGTGGGCGTTGGCTGGCATCTGCACTGCCATGTTGTCCAGGGTTAAGTGACTCTGCAAAGCTGCGTGCAGTTTCTCTGGACCCAAGCTGGGCCACCTCTGTTCTGCTCTGTCCAGAAGTGGGTTTTACATGGGGAAGACGGTGCTGGTGAGTGAGCCTCTCTAGAAGTGTGTCAAGTGCCACTTGGGATGTTTTGTAGGTGAAGGGCTCCGTCCCCTGCTGCACACACGGGGGTGGAACGGGAGCTGGCAGCTGGAAAAGAGCCGAAATGAAAGCTCCCGGTAATAACAAAGTTCCATGGCACATTCCCGTGGGCTCACCCACGCTGGGTGTTTTGGGCCACATCGCCATGGCTCAGCCTAGAAAAAAATGTGGAAAGGATCAGATTGGATGGAAGATGTATGAATGTTATTCTGAACTTGATTATCCTCAAACAAGGTGGTAAAGAAGTGCTCTCTGAGAGCATTGGGCATAGGAGGCAGACCTCCTCCTTGCACTTTGGAGTGGTGGGCAGCTCTCCTGCCTGGGCTCAGTCTGCCTTAGTGCTCGGTGGACATTTTCGCTGTGAACCACCTTGGCAGGTCATGTTCTGAGGGACAGAACCATGCTCAGACTCCTCAGTGTGTCCCTCCCTGCAGGTCCTTCCATCCCCACTGCCCTGTGGGCACACCCGGGTCCCTCACTTCCTAGATTGCTCTCCTATCTATCTCTGGGCTTCCCCCTACTACCCTCTCCCTAAACGAAGGTGCTTGTCCCTGCCCTTATTGCCCTGGGATAGCTGGCTAGCCCTGTTCACCTTGGGTCCCTATCTGGGGTCCTCAGGGAATGTCCCAACTGGTAGACAGTCGTCCGTGTTTCTGCTTATGCTGCCCTGCCTGCCGAGCCTGGGAGGCGAGTACCTCTGCTGACCTTTCTGTTGGCTCTCGCCCAGTGCCTTGAAGGAGACCACTCGGCCCGATTGAATAACCGCCAGTCACATTTGTGGGCACATGTCTAGAAAGAGGGCCTCCATGTCTGTTCTCTGTTGACAGGCCACAGAGGGGCATGGTGACCCCCTGCCAGGCTGAACTGAGGCAGCAGTGCATGTAGGGTGCTCTGGGACACCCACAAATCTGCCCTGAGCCACAATGTGACCTCCCTCTGTTCTGTGCTTACAAGAGCATGGCCTCATGCTGTCCTTAGGGGGGACGTCCCCACTGAGTGGACGGGGTGTCTACAGTGTCTACAGTGGACTGGGTGTTCCCTGTGCTGGGTTTGGTCTCAGGTAAACAAGCAGTCATTACAAGAGAGCTGGGCTCTGAACTGGCACACCCCCTCTCCATCACACCTGCAGAGTCACGCTGCAAGCAGGACGAGCCTGGGCCTTCCCCAACCACGCTGCCACCTGCTCCACCCAGCCCCTCGCCTAGCCCGGTGCCCACCGAGAGCCCCACTGTGTCCAAGTACAATGTGAGCGACGACAATGGGACCTGCCTGCTGGCCAACATGGGGCTGCAGCTGAACGTCACCTACACACGGAGAGACAACACGGTAGGCCAGTTGCAGGGCTTCTGAGTCGGGGTCACTGCAGAGCCCCGTGCCCACCATGTTGGGGCTGTGGCAAGGAATTTTACTTCCCCAATAACAAGCATCTGTGGGCTGGGAGAAAGGGTGCCGATCGAGTTTTAAAGTGTGGCTGACGGGGCGTGTGGGCATCTGCTGTCTGCACTACCTGGGATGCCGAGACAGGAGGATGGAGGTTGGCTTGAGCCCAAGAGGTGAAAGGCCAGCCTGAGCACACAGTGAGTCCACGTCTCAAAACCTAGGTAAGAATTTTTCAGGAAGAGGTGTGGAGCCCTTGGAGAGGCGGGCAGGATGTCAGGCCCCGGCACGCAGCATGCTGAAGGCACGTCAGAAGCAGCAGGGCTGCGTGGGCCCTGGGTGTCTGCTCTGCTCCCTGGGGTTTGGCTGACAGAGTGGCCCCCCAGTTGCCTGGGCCCTGGGCCTGACGTGGCCATCTGTGTGCTTTTCTTTCAGACTGTGACGAGTGTGCTCAACATCAACCCGAATGAGACCACGTCCGGTGGGAACTGCAGTGCCCTCCTGGTGACCCTGGAGCTGCAAAGCAAGAGGGGCTTCGTCCTGGTGTTGCGGTTTGGGATGGTGAGGCGCTCTGCTCCTTCAGCATTGGGGCTCCTTGCTGGGTTCTTTCTTCTGCTGCCTTGCTCGTGTCCATGCAGCAGTCGAGCAGGCTACTGCTCTTGCCTGCTAGGGTGCCCAGGGTGATTGCAGGCTGCTGTGTGTGAGCTGCGTCCATGGTTCAGAGTCCAGGAGTTACAGCTTTGCCTCCAGAAGTGCAGACTGTGCTGCCCTGCGTACATCTTCCCCAGTTCCCCTCCTGCTTTCTCATTGATGCACACGATTTTTCATTTATTCTGCAGACATTTCAGAAAGGTCTGTGTGGGCTTGACAGCCAGGGTGCCTGCAGAGAAGGAGGGGGGACGTGGGACAGCCGTAGCCTGCAGGGCAAGGTTGCTGACTGGGGCCCAGGCCCGTCTTTCCTGGGCCCAAATGCTGCCACCTGCTTCCTATAATGGTGTTTCCATGTGCTTCACCCTCTGCTTGGGAGGAACCATGATGTGCAGAGTCAGCCAGTAAAATAGGAAGAATGTTAAAGCCGCTCATAACGGTTTGCAGTTACTGCTGTGCCAATGAGCTGGTTTAACAGTGGGGTGTCTCGAATGTCAACTTTACAAGATGGCTCTGCAGTCTCAGTTTCAGCAGAGAATCTGAATCCCTGAGAAGGTCTGGAAGGAACCAAGCAAACTTTGTGGTCCCTAGAGTCACGGTGCTCTTAATACGATGTGTAGCTTTATCCTAAAGCTAGGAATGCAGAAAGTCCAGTGGGTGACCAGGGACCTGTGGGGCATCAGCATGTGCAGATCTCCTAGGTGACCACCTGCTCTCTCTCTCTCAGAACGCAAGCTCTAGCCGGTTTTTCCTACAAGGGATCCAGCTGAATGCAACTTTTCCCGACGCCAAAGGTAAGAACCCACAATTCACCAGGCCCTAGCCAGAGTGGCCCTGGGGGCTCAGACTCTTGCCTGCTTTGCAGAGCCCACCTTTAGAGCCACCAACACCTCGCTGAGAGCCCTGCAGGCCACCGTCGGGCACTCCTACAGGTGTAACACTGAGGAGCACATCCGCGTCACCCAGGCCTTCTCCCTCAACGTTTTCAGTGTGTGGGTCCAGGCCTTCAAGGTGGAAGGTGACAGGTTTGGGTCTGGTAAGTGGGTCTGAGGTGGCATTTGTGTTGGTGGTGGCAGCAGAAGCACATCAGAGCTCTCCCAGTTGTGTCAGGCTTTGGGGCCGGTGGCTTCCTTTTCCCTCTCAAAGAACTCTCTTCCACTGGAGAGATTCTGGAGAAAACCCTTTCCCCTTGCTTTAGAAAGACTGAACTGCCTGACAGGTGAGGCAAAGGACTCCCTTGACAGAGGGACTATTTCAGAAATGGAGGTGGTTCTCCTGTGGATGCTGAGTGTGACAGGTCCTGGGCTGGACGCAGCGTGGGTGGCCAGTCATGTCCCACTGGCTGGCGCCATCCTCTGAGGGGGAAGCACTTCTGTGATTCCCAGCCAGGTGGAGAGTACCCATCCCTGTAGTGACTCCCCCAGTGACCCTTGTCTGGGATTGGGGCCTTTCACCTGGGTGGCTCTTGCCCTGCTGGCTGGGGAGGAGCAGCAGGTAGAGGGCAGGTCCTGTGGTGAGCGGCGCATGGCTGTCTGTCTTGCAGTGGAAGAGTGTCTGCTGGATGGGAACAACATGCTGATCCCCATCGCTGTGGGGGGCGCCCTGGCGGGGCTGGTCCTCATCGTCCTCATCGCCTACCTCATCGGCAGGAAGAGGAGTCACGCTGGCTACCAGACGATTTAGTAGGCTGGCAGGGGTGCCGCAGATGGCAGAAGCAGAGGTCTCTTCACGCCCCCGAGTGTAGTTTGGTGTGGAGGGGGCACACTTTCTGGCAAACCGTTTTCAAATCCGCTTTATCAAATGTGAAGTTCATCCTGCGACATTCACTATGCACAAGAGTAACTACTGGAATGACGGTGTTAATTCTGCTAACGGGGTTAAATATTTTGCTAACTGGTTAAATGTTAATATTTACCAAAGTAGAACTCTAAGGAGGCAAGAGTGCTTTGCTAATGTGGCACAGCTCCACTTTGATTCGACTGTTAAGATTTGGTGTGGGTTTCTTCATTCTTTGCTCAGATTTAAGCCTTACAAAGGGAAGTCTCTGGTCTGAACACTTGAGGGTGGCTGATGGGCAGACTGGCATGCTTAGGAAATCAAACACAGCAGAGCCAGGACAGTTACTGTGGAGGTGCTGAGGGTGAACATCTGGACGCTCAGGTTGAGCTGCTCAGGAGGGACGGCCACAGTGGCGAGGGTGTCCAGGCTTGGCGTGACCCTCAGTGTTCCCCTGCCTTGCCGCCCAAGAGCTGGCGCTTTTCTAAGTATAGAAAGGGTGTTATTTTTATTTACTTTTTGTAAAGTGATTTTCCGTCTTCTGTCGGCATTCAGGGTGGCTCTGTTTCCGCACTGCGTACAGTAATAGATTCACCACTGACGTCTGCGCCGCGGCTTGGGTGGGTTGCACACTGAGGGTCAGCTCACATGCGACACGCTGCCTGTAATGATGCTAATAAAGAGTCTCTTTCTTCGCCTGTCTGCACCTGTGTCTTGCCGGCGCCGTGTTGCCGTGGTGGGGTGCTGCTGGACTCTGCAGAGGGCAGGTGGTGGGCAGCTGCCCCAGAGAGGCCCTGCTTTCCCGGCCCCCTGGTGTAGGGGAGCCGTTGGGATAGTTAGCCTTCTGGGCAGTAACCCAAGAACACTGGTCTTGAGTGACCGCAGTGGCCAGGCCGTTCTCGGTCTCTGCAGGCAAAGCCCCATGTGCTCGGGTGGACTGTGGGGAGAAGAGGCTGCAGCTCACCACACTGCATGCCCTGCCCCGGCCCGAGGCGCAGGCTCTGCCTGCTTGTGCAGCTTGGTGCCTGGACCCTCTGCTCTGTGGGTGCTGTTCTCGCCAACTTCCTGTTTGCTTGGCGAGCCATAAAAAGCTAACAAATAATCAGAGCTGCTGCATTTGGAAAGGCAGGCCCGAGACGAGAAGCTCGTGGCTCTGAAGAGGCTGCCTCCCCACCCTCTGTGCTGCTGGGCTGGCTCCTCCTCTGGTTTCCATGAGGTGCAGTGGGAGCCACTGCCGGCTGGAGCCAGGAGCCTAGGGCACAAGCTGGCCTTCCGTTTTCTGAAGCAGAACCCTGTGTGCTGAGGCTCTGGGGACTTTGGGGGTTGGCCCTAAAGACAGCCTGCCAGGCAGCCCCAAGCTCAGGCCTGCACTGCTAGGTGCCAAGACTGCTGAAGTCGACCTAGGGAAGAGCCAAGGCACCCGCGAGCAGCTCCTCCAGCAGTGCTGTTCTGCCTGGTGGGCCTGGTGGCGCCAGACTGGCGTGCAGGTTCTACTGGAGGAGACAAGTTACAAAGTGACATTGCTGAGCAGGGGGGCAGCCTGGCCTGTGCCCCCCATCTCTTGCCCATGCCCTGCCTGGGTGCTGCAGTGGAGACCCCTGCTTGTCTGTTGAGAGGAGGGGCTGGTCCAGACCATCCCCAGGCCTGCAGGGCTCCTCATGGAGCAGTGGCTCTAGAGTCAAGAATTGGCTCTGCAAGGAGGCCGCACACAGCAAGCACTCTGACACCCATGACGACACGGGACGGCTCACAGGCTGATCCCACAAACTCAGTGCTGACACACTTTATTAAATACAAATGGCATCTCAGATTTCATGTATTACCAGTGTCAGAGAAGTCAAAAATAATTTTTCTTTAGAAATCTATGATTCTATAGCAAATAACTGAAAGGCTACAGGACAGGATTTAAAATCTCTAAAAGTTCACCACTACAGCGTAGTGAGGTCAGGTCTTTACAACACGGAGGAAAGCAGTGGGAATGGTCATGGGTCAGCGGGCAGGGAGGAGGGCGAGGCTCAGCCCTGTGCCAGCAGAGCAGCCCGGCAGCTCTCCCGCAGCCTGGTGATGGTGGTCGTGGACAAGCTCCCTGGCTCTGAAAATATTTTCTGGAAGAGAAACAATTTAAAGACAAATCAGCCCAAAGTGATCACTTCCACCTCATTTCAAACGGCACCAGGACAAAGCCACTTGCCAGTGCTCACCCGATGCACCTCACAGTGCAGAGCCCCTGGCCTTCCCTGCCAGAGGAGCCAGCCCGTGGGCTCTGCAGCCACAATGGCCAGTCCCACCCTCCACGCCCACACGAAGGCAGCCAGGCTCACAGTGGGCCCAAGCGCCACCCTGTAGCTGCTGCGGGGCTCGGCCATCGTTCACCCAGAAACCACATGGCGCCTGCATGCAGCACTGGCTGTCTTGGACCATGCACACCTCTGACCCCTGTGCTTAGCAAGGGACAATGCCCATCACAAGGACAGGACTTGGGGTTTTGAGGGGGAGGTGGGAGCCCAGTGGCCAATGGCAAGCACGCAGGGATGTGGAGCTCGGGTGCGGGCACCACGCTTTGGGGTCGTTTGTCATTACTGGTTTAACAGACTCAAGGCAGCAACCCTGAAAGCAGCCAAGCCCACCAGTCCCCAGATGTCCCCACGTGCCCCACCTCACCCTGGGTGGCATGGAAGCCCTGTGAGTACATCCTCCTCCTGGGGTGCCTGGGGCTGGGAGTCGGTCATGCCATGGACACGGAAGGGAGGCGTCCTAAGCAGGGGCACCGCTCTGCAGTGCAGTGTGGCCGGGTCGCCAGGCCCTCAGCCCTGTCTGCCTGCGTGTCCTCGACACCCCACCTCCTCATGGCAGAAACTTCTCCAAGTGGGTTTCCCTAACATGGCATCGAGATCTAAAGGACCCTGAGGTGGCCTGACACCGCCTCACACAGAACACACATGGCCACAGCTGTTGTCACCATGCTCCGAGTCTGTGGGAAGGAGGTCTAGGCCCTAAGCCCATAGACCCCACAGCAAGGAAATAATTGCTCACGTAAAAAGGTCAGTTATTCACAAAGGGAAAGATGAGAAGCAGATTGTGTTCTCCGGAGTTCCAAAAGTCCTGGGATGACGAGGCTTTGTCAGGGTGGATTCTAAGACACTCATGGTGGCAGGGACAAATGGCTGCTGCCCAGGAGGGAACGCTGGCAGCTACCTAGGAGAACTGGCCTGGGGGCACTTGGTGAGGCTGTCAACCTGGAGGGAGGGTGTGGGACCTGCGTACCCACCAGCTGCCCAGAGTGTGCTGCTGGGCCACGCTTGTCCCCTGTTCACTTCCAATTCAAACGTGTGGCTGAGGACAGAGCCTCGCCAGCCTGAGAAACCTGGGCCACCTGCTCTGCTGAAGCTCTGCTGCTCCTTTGGGTAAAGCACCAACTCCAGGAGGGCAAGACCCAACCCAGCACACCTATGCTGCTGCCAAGGGAAGAGTAGCAGCCCCAGTGCCAACTCCTGGGGTCCCCACAGGAAATGGCCACAGGTTTCTGGCCCTTTACTGGAAGCAACCAGCACTTCATTTGGCCAGAGAAAGTCAAAACAAATCCAGTGCACGTGGGCACCCTGAGCAAGGCCTGAGGACGCACTCCCGAGGCCAGTCCCCTAAATAGGCCTTTCTGCCAGCCCAAGGCTGTGGGATGTCCCAGGTCATGTGCTCCTATGTGTCCTGTCAGCTCAGTGACTCCAGGCCTCCGCTGCTGCTGAGACCTCCAGCCAGAAGGCCGTGGAGTCCGGTCTCTCTGCGAGTCTCTGCTCCTGACTCAGCTAAGCCTGCAGACTGCACTGCCCCCTCCCAGGGCCAGTGCTTCTCAGTGCTCCATGAGACCGCGCCCTGGCCTGCTCCTGTTTCCCGTGGACCATCTCCCGGGGAGCCCTGAGCCAGGGGCCGGTACTGCCCCTCCAGGGCACTGGTTCCTGGTGACTGGAGCCAGTTACAGCAGAGCTGACCCGAGGTTAGGGGTTCACGTGAGATGCTGCGCACAGTGCCGTCTCCTCTGACCCTGAGCGCGGAGCGGGGCACATGCTGGTCCCAGCCGAACCACGGGCACACCACCCAGGCCACACGCAGGACCAGCAGGTGATGCCAAGCAGCCTCACTGTGCAGGAAGGTGCAGCTCCTGCCGAGGCTGCGCCCCAAGGCAAAGGGCCGGCCTCCTGCGGTCACTGGTATCACCGCCACAAGGCAGCAGGGAGAGCCAGTCGGACTGGCCACGCGCGCCTGCTCCTTCTGAGAGAAGGCAGCCCACAGCAGGAGTGCCACCCCTCGCGGCTCTGCAGCCCTCCTGCACCTGACCACGGCTGGGGCATGACCTCAAGGTGCCTCCCCCACTTCCTTTGAATCCGTATTTCAAGATAAGAAGTTAAAACGTGCAACAGGACCCCGAGGCTCTGCATTCGGTCTGGGCCCGACGGGGTCATGCCCACTGGGAGGGTCATGCCCACCGGGAGGCTCTGCTCACAGCCTTGCTCAGCCTCTGCAACCGCCCCAGAAGGCCTGTCAGTGCAGATTCCACTTGGGTTTGTCTGCAGTCAGGCGCAGGACACAGCAGGACACCAGACAGGGACAGCCCCTCAGGCGGAGGGGAAGTCAGAAGCATGAGGATTGCGGAGAAATGCCTGTTCAAGGCAGAATGGTCCCGAGAGCCCTGAGCCAGGCTCCGGACAAGTGCGAGAGTGCACAGCGGAGGTCAGGCCTGGCTGACACGGCACCACCCTCCCAGACCCAGGAAACCAAAGCACCGGTGGGCATCTGTGTTCCTGTGCCCACCCTTCTGACCCAGTGAACCCTGATCTGGTCCTCCAGGTGGTCAGAGGCAGCCTGGACATGGATGGATAAGGGGAATTGTGCCACCCCCCAGCAGGCCACAGGAGAGGAGGGTGGGCTGCAGCTGGAAGAGGGTGGAGACTCCCGGAGAGCAGGGCCCAGCACAGAGGCAGGCTGCAGGCAGGGCCGGGCCTGGGGAGCCCCGTGGGTAGAGCCTCTGAAAACTCGCCTGCATGAACGTGTGGCACTCGGTCACAAAGCTCCCTTTGGTGATCTGCTTGAACCTATCACAGATGTCTGGCACGCTGGTGGCTTCCAGGATGAAGGTCTGGTGCTGCTTGATCAAAGTCAGGGCCACCCGGAAGAGGATTTTGGAGCCTTCGTTGAACAAGCAGTCCCAGATGCGCAGCACTGTCTGTGGAGACACGGACCCACGTCACGTTGGTGGCAGCCCGCGCGCTCCTGGGCCCATGGAGGTGCTCACCTCCACTGGCAGGATGTCCACAAACAGGCAGATGAACCAGCGGGACACCACCAGGGTCCACAGCATGCCATGTCCCTCCATCAGGGCTGCCACTGCCGGCAGCTTCAGCCGCACCAGCTCCGCAAGGACCTCCTGGTCAGTCTTCAGGCCCAGCATCTCAGGGCTGTAGTAATCTGCCACACAGAGGGGAGAACAGAACCAAGAAGTTCAGGTCGTGCTGACCCTCAGGGGCAGCCGTGGTGCCCCCGAAGGCCTCGTCCACCTCTAAGCTGGAAGTGGAGACAGGGTCTCCGAGATGGGTCCTTCCCAGGAGGAAGGACCAGAGTCCAGGAGCAACTGTCAGTGATTCCCAAAATAAGGTCCCCAGGACAGCCACAGGGGCACCAGGGATGCCACCCACTCGGGAACCATCAGTTAGAACGTGCAGGCAGGAAGCAGGGACTGAAGATGTCTGCCGCCCAGGTATTCACAGCCTTGCTGTTCACAACTAAACAGTGCCAATCAACAGACACACGCACGCGTCCCCAGGCTGCAATACCACCCAGCCTTCAAAGGAAAAGGGTCTGACACAGCCCACAACAGGCCAGCCCTGAGGACACCGCGCTCACTGAAATGAGCCTGTCCAGAAAGGACACACCATGTGACGCCTCTTCTAAGAGGCCCTAGGTCATCACCCAGAGCTGGACGGCCGGATGGTGGGGAGGAAGCCAGCACCGACTGCAGGGGAGGGACCGCTGCTCACAGAAGGGCAGGAGGCGTGGCAGCCCCGCCGCTGCAGAAGGTTCCGAGCCAACCTGGAAGGGAGAGGCCTATGCAAGCTGGCTTTGAAGGTAAATGGAAGAAACCATGCTTTCAAAAGTCCCATCTTCAGAGCCCCTGAAAGTAAGCAGGACTTCACAGGAGACCAGGCGGAGAGGCGGACCACGGGCAGGACACTGCGGTGGGCAGGGCTGCCTCCACTCCCGCCCTCTGCAGCCCTTGGGCGTCCCTCTCTCGGCAGGAGCAGGCTCCCCCTAGCTCAGAGGGCCCCCCACTCGGTGTCTCACTGATGCTCCTGCAGTGAGCACCGAGAAGCGGCTGAGACAGTGGATCTCGCCGGGTGTTCTTCCCCACAAAAGCACAATTCGCACACTTCCAACCGCATTTCTGTCTTCCTTTCGAATAGACATTTGTTTCACCAAAGGCCTCCTGGGTTTCCTACTCGATTCTGAACGTTAATGCGACAAGTTTCAGTGCTGGCTCTGGGTTCCAGGAGAGCGCAGGCCATCCCCACGCGGCCCAAAGCAGAGCTGCAGCAGACCCCGCATGCCCAGCACACCTGGCCACCTGCCACTCGACGCCGACCAGGTGGGGGCGCTGCTGCGCTGACTGGGCGTGGGTGACAGTCAGCACAGGTGCCAGCACATGACGAGTGTCAGGGCAAGCAAACAACACCGTGTGTCTGAAATGAAAGAATGCCCGGGATTTCTGAATCCCCTTCACATCTTGATATCACGTGTCTCGCTGTCTTTGCCTTCATACCCGAGAGCATGCTGTTCAGCTGGGAGAGGCAGCGACCCGAATCTGCCAGCAGACTCTGGAGGGAGCTGAGCTGAGCAGCAAGAGGCGATTTGCAAGGTGCAATGTGACCTTGGCCCCAGTACAGGGAGGCTTAGAGCAGCTTCCATAAATAGAGGTGCTAAACTCATCCCTGAACTCCACGGGCAGAGGGGCCAAGGCATCTCCAAGGGCAGGATCAAGTCAAGTCCCTCCCCTGCGTGTGTGGGGCTGGTGGCAGGCGCTGCACTGCCTGTGCTCCACAGGGGCCGGACCCCAGCACCCCAAGGGCCACACGGACAGCAGCACAGCGTCCCCAGTGGCCGTGCCCCAGGCCTGTATGCTGGACCCCCGCACTCCATGGGAAGCATGGATGAGGGCGGTGGTCACACTCCACGCACACGTGGGGTCTCCACCTGGTGCTCAGTTAGGAAATGGTGAAAGGCAGCCTCAGAGCTCTCCACCGGCACGGTCACCACAGGCCCAGAAGCACCTCTGCGGGCTGCCTGCGGAGGGCAGAGAGGGAGAGGTGGCCGGCCTTCGTGATACACCACCTCTGCCCGAGCCAGCCCAAGGCACCCTAAAGGACAAGGACAGAACCACGAAGACCTGGTGTCACGTGGGTTGCTAACCATCCAATGGGCATAAAACTGGGACACACAAACAGGCAATGCAGTTCACCCCAATCCCAGGGCAAGCCACACTGGCACCCAGGTGTACCCACCAGACCAGCCTTGGGCACCAGCAGTGTCAGCACATGGTGGGGACGCTGCATCGTGTGGGGCGGCCCAGCCCACCATGCTGCACCCCCATCGCCACCTGGCTGGTCTCCTCGTCTGCAAATGAGGGAGCTGTGCAGTCCTGACCTCCAGTGACCCCAGCTCCTGGGCAATGAGGCAGCCGTGCTGAGGGCCACTCAGGAGACCCAGGTTCCATGTATGCTCTGGCTGCCCTGTCTGCTCAGGGAAGGCCAGCTGAGGACCTGAGTGGACCAGGTCCTCGAGGACCAGCCAGGAGGCCTGTCTCCCGGTGAGACAGGGAGTGTCGCCACCTGTGGGGGCAGGAATCAGAGACAGCCCCAAGACAGGCACAACTGTGACGTGCTTAGGACACAGGAAGCACGTGGCCTTTCCCCAGACAGGGCATCATGGGCAGCACTGCCCTCCATCAGCACATGATCCCCACCAGAACCCACTCGGGGCCATGCCCATTCGCCCCCCACCTTGACACCCAGTGTGCACGGCCACATCCCAATTCATGGACGCCCCAGGACCCAGGGGCAAGTCCAGGGGGGCTCAGCCCACCCACTGCCCACCCCTCAGGAAGAGGACCCAGGAGCCTTCCTCCCCCAGAACCCGCTGCTTCCCAGGGACGGGGAGAACGGGAATGAAACGGAGCCTGAAGACACTTCCCTGGAACAAGGGCTTCCACAGCAGACACCCGGCCCTAGCGCCACCATCAGGGTCTCCGGGCCAAGCCTGCAGAACAGGGCCTGCAAGGACGCCACACTGCACGCCGGACAGTGGGAAGGCAGCGCAGCGTGCCCACCCAGGGTGGCACTGGGTGGCTGTGAGCTCAGGGCCACCCTCAGGAACCTTGCCCTGCAGGAGGACCTGCCCTCAGCCATACTGTCACTAGCAATGCCGTGGCCACCGCAGTGCCCAGTCTCTGCCCTGGCCACCTCATCACCCCACGTCATGGCCTCAGTCCTCAAGAAAAGCGAGCATGGCAGGAGGCTTTCAGAGGAGGCCCTTCGCCCAGCCTTCCTCACAGGGCAGTTTCCACCTGCCCGTCGCGGCTCGGTGTGACCTCTGCCCCACTTGGGAACTTCAGCCAGGTCCGTCAGGGTCAACAGCAGGCTCAGTACCACTCATGGTTCCAGGCACGGGGCATGTCCCCAAGGATGAGGGGACACTGCATTCCTTTTTTGTAGGTTTACTTAGTTTTTGCGTGGTACTGTGGATTGAACCCCAGGACACTCACCACTGAACAACATTCCCAGCCCTTTTTAAATATTTTTTATTTTGAGATGGGGTCTAAGTTGCCAAGGCTGGTCTCAAAGTTGCCATCCCCCTGCCTCAAGTTCCAGAGTCACTGGGATTACAGGTGTGCACCACTTGCCCGGCTCACTGTGCTCTTCTTAATGGGGCAGTGGAGAAGCCTGCAGTACCCTGTTGGGTCTGTCTCAGCCTTTCATTCCCCAGCCAGAGAACCTGAAAAAGAACTACCTCAGCTGGGCACACCTGAACTCAGCAACTCTGAAGGATGAGGCAGGAGGATCCCAAGTTCAAGGCCAACCTCAGCAGCTAAGCAAGGCCCTATGCAACTTGGCAAGGCTGTGTCAGAATTTAAAAAGCGAGCTGGGCACGGCGGTGCACCCATGACCCAGTGGCACAGGAGGCCGAGGCGAAGAATCACAAGTTCAAAGCCTGTCTCAGCAACTTAGCGAGGCTCTGAGCAACTCAGGGAGATCCTGTTTCTCAATAAAATACAAAAAGGGCTGGGGATGTGGCTCAGTGTCTAAGTGCCCCTGTGTTCAACCTTGGTACTGAGACATTAAAAAAATTAAAATATGTATGTAAGTAACTAGCTCCTTAGACAGCAATAAAAATAAAGACCTTAGGTCGACCAGGCACGGTGGCATGCACATGCAGTCCCAACCAGGCAGGCGGAGGCAGGGCAGAGTGAGACCCTGCCTCTTACAAAACTGAGCAAACACAAGACATTTTTATTTTCTTCTTTGCGTATTTGCTAAGTCAGTCCTAGACCTATTAAGAAATGACAGTCTTCAGGGACAACACTGCAAAGGAAAACAACATGCACAGTCCCTCGTCCGCCGGCAGGGAGACCACGTCCCAGCTCCTCCTCTGGGCTCCCTGGAAGGACCTGGCTTGGCAGCCCGCTGGACCCTCCCCTCTGTCTGAGGCCCAGTGCTGGCAGCAGAGGCCGGGGAGGAGTCTTGTGCTACTTGACTGTTCAGTGGTCGAGGCTGGGATTCAAGCCCATGTGGTCTGATTCCCAAATGGAGGCCCCAGACCCCAAGACGCAGCCTCCTGGGGCCTGCCAACTCACAGGCAGCAGGGAAGCACCAGGCTCAGGACGGGCAGTCCTGGGGGAAGCCCACCAGCAGCAGGGCGCCTCCAGCCCACACCAACCTGCCCTGCTCCTGGGACTGGAGCTTGGCCTCACAGAGTGCTGCGGGCCCATCTCTGCCATCCTGCTGCCCGAGCTGGGTATTCCCACGACCAGCAGCGAAGGGCCTGTTCCCCCGCGTTTCCCAGGAAATCAGGTCACACCAGTTTTCCAGGACATGAAGCCATCAGTCATCAAGGTGCCCTCTCAGCACTGCCAGATTCACAGGGTCCCACCAGCCTGATGCCCCTCTGAAGACAGAGGACTCCTTCCTGCCAGGAAGCCAGACGGCGTTGCACAGTGGCACCCTGAAGAGGTGGCGAGGCACCAATGGGGTCTCGACTGCTTGTCCACACCCCTTCCTGCCGATCTGTGCACCTAGATGAGGGGCTTGGGACCTTGACCCAGGCTGGGGGCAGACAGGGAGCCCAGGACTGGCCACAGTGTAGAAGCCCCAGGGTGGGAGGTGGGCAGGGTGCTCAGTCTCTCTCCTCCCAGGCTCCTCCCGAAACGCACTGATTGACACCTGTTCTGAGGTGCAGGCACTACTGCCGGCTTTCAGGGCTCCACGGCTGGGGGCACTGCTCCGCACTGGCCTGCCAGAGCCCTCACCCTTCCCAGGTCCACGGGCAGCCTGTCTGTGAGTCCCTGCTGGCCACACCCTTCCCCTGAGGCTGTCTTCCTCTCAGACCTCTGGGAATTCCTAAGACAACCCAGGCCCCACCCCGGGTCCATCACACCGACCACAGCCCTGCTCCAAGCCAGCAGCCACTCTGCTCTCGCCATCTGTCACCAAGGCTAGCTCATTTTCACGAATGAGATTCTCAAAGTCTTTCACACTTTCGAGCTGCGTCCACGAGCTTCACCTCACTGCAGTCTCTCAGCCTGTGCTGCCTTCTCCGAGCTTCTGAGTTGTGCCTTTCACAGTGGAATCTTGAGTCCATCTGGAATTGAAATAAGGACCTAATTTTGTGTTCTTCCACGAAGACAGTCAATTGTCACAGAATGGTGTTTCAGTCTTTTTCCAGCCAGGTGCAGTGGCGCACACCTGTAATCCCAGCAGCTCGGGGCTGAGGCAGGAGGATTGCGAGTTCAAAGCCAGCCGCAGCAAAAGTGAGGTGCTAAGCAACTCAGTGAGACCCTGTCTCTAAGTAAAATACAAAATAGGGCTGGGGGTGTGGCTCAGTGGTCGAATCCCTGGATCCAAAAAAAAAAAAAAATAGTCTTTTTCCTCTTAATTGTCATGCATCATGAACGACATTCCAACAGACTGGCAGAGGCAGCTCCAGACTGGTGGGTTCCTGGTGCTGTTCACGCAGTCCTCATCCACCCAGACTGACTCCACACCTCCTTCATCAGCAATCAACCCGTCTCCTCCTCTTAATGTCTTACTTCTCTTGACCTGTCTTGCCCTGGACTCTGAAATGCTCCAGTCACCCTGGTTCCTGGAACACAGGGACTTTCTGCAAAAAAGAGTACTTCACAACCACCTCCAGATTCCAGTTGCTGCATCAGTGAGCACGTCACCAGGGACGTGTGCACCGTGCATTAGAGACGCTCCTGCAGGACATCGTGCTCACACCAGCTTCCCGATGTCAGCTTCCCAGCGTGAGCTGGCGAGCAGCTCCACGTTCTCCACATTTTGCAAGATTTATGGTGAAGTTTTGTGGTGCTGGGAATCGAACCCAGGGCCCTATGTATGCTGGGCAAGCACTCAACTGCCCATGTCCACCCCAGACCGATTTCTTTTTTGAGATGGGGTCTTGCTATATCACCCAGGCTTGTCTCCAACTCCTGGGCTCAAATGATCCTCCTGCCTCAGCCTCCTGAGAAATGGGACCACAGATACATGCCACTGTGCCTGGCTAAGATTTATGTTTAAATATAATTAAATAAAACAGGAATTATCTATTTAAGGTTTAACAGTAGTAAGCACACAGTGTGTCCCTGAGGTCGATTTTGTTAGACTGTCTCTCAACACCTGAGCAGGACAGATGGGGATGTGTCTGTGGAAGACTGTCACTGTCACCAGGACTGGGTTTCCTGGACTTTTCCAGTGAGAATGTATCTGTGTACTCCTCATGTAATCGAGAAAGGGACAACAGAAAGCAGGGCAAGGGCCTTCAGGGACCAGGACTTGGAAGACAGCAGTGTGTCTGCCTCTCTGCCAGGAGCTCCTCTCTCTGGCCGCCGTTCACCCAGAGTCCTGAGTCTGAATCGAGACCTGTCCCGTGGCAGTCTGGGTCAACGGAACCCATGCGACTCCCAGCAAGGGGATGTGCTCTGGTCAGCACAGCTGCCGCTGAAGGGGAGCCACAGCCCGGCCCTTCTCCTGTTCAGGACGGGTGTGCCACTGCTGTCCAGGGCCTGCTGCCGCCCAGGGCCTGCACGAGGACAGGCCTGATGCTTCCCAGGCGCCCACACGTCCTCGTCCATCCTGGGCCCAGGGCAGCAGGGGGTGCCTGCCGCAGCCCTCTGCAGTTCTCCGTGGAGCGGGCAGCGGCTCCTCTGCTCTGTGCTGGCCCCGCTGTGCTCTGCCCCTGCCGCGGGGAGGGTGAGACCTCTCTGCCTGCCTCTCCTCGTCTGCCTCTCCTTGCAGCAGTCGCTCACGTGCCAAGGTCCGGGGCTGCCACCTCCCCGGCGCTCACGTTCCCGTGCCCGCAGACCCTCTGTGAGGGGTGCCGCACTCTCCGGTGGCACGACTGACCAATGAGACCACGTGTGGCGCATTGGGCACCTGGATGGTCCCTCGGGCCGGAGAGGCAGCAGCTGCAGCGCCAAGGTCCCCACGTCTCACGCCCTTGTCCCCAGCCAGGCACGGGCGCTCCTGCCAGCAGCTGCATTGGGCTGGGCAGGGCAGCTGCCCCAATCCTCTCGCACGGGGACAGCTCTGGCTCCACTCTACCCAAAGTGACCTCACGCTGCAGCCCACAGTCCAATCACACTTTGCTCAATTTGGTAGCTGTCCTTATTTATTAGTAAGTTGAAAAGCACCAAGATTTAAGAATGACTGCCACCGTGCTGACGAGTACTCAGCCTCAGCGAGCCACACAGGGAAGACAGGCTAGCCCCGCAGATCCCGCAGACGCCACAGTCCCCGGCTCCCCGGGGAAGGGCCAGCAGAGAAAGAGCCGAGCCCAACGCGTGGCCAAAGCATGCCCTGCTCCGCCAGAGACCAGACACCCACATGCCCAGCAGTGCCCACACCCAGGCTGGGGCTACGAGGGGGACAACGTGAGTTCACCAGGCTGGAGGGTCGCCAGACTGCCTGGCTAACCCTGAGGCAGGGTGCGAAGGTGCGGCAGGGGCTCCAACATACCAGGCAGGATCCTCCCGACAAGAGCATCCAGGAGCCAGAAAGACTCTTCTTCGTTCTTTGTTACAAGAATCAGATACCCTGCTATGAAGTTCATTCCCTGAAACCAGAAGAGAAGCAAAACTCACACTGAGGTCCTTTTGTTCTCTTCTGTTTCTTGCGGTACCAAGGATTGAACCTGGGGGCCCTCCTACCACTGAGCTGCCACCCAGGCCCTTTTTATTTTTTGAGACAGGGTCTTGCTGAGTTGCCCAGGCTGGCCTTGAACTTGCAATCCTCCTGCCCCAGCCTCCCAAGTCTCAGGGATGACCGGCATGGCCAGCACAGCTGGGGCCCCGGGTTTTAGACTGCCCTGCAATCGGTGCTTGTCTGCCTGCTACGAGGTTCCCAGCTCCCGCCCTTCCCCAACCTTCCACGAGTCCAGAACGTGTTTTGGTAGAATGTCAAGGAAACCAAGGTCTGCCAGTAGTATTGTGTTCATTCAACCTCCATAAAAATAAGAAAAAGGAAACAGTTAAAAACCCCTGAACAATGCGAGGAGCACTGAAGTCCACTCTCTGGGGACAGCATGGGTCAGCCCACCAGCCCTGGTTTCCAGAAGGCTGTCTGACTGCTTGGCCTAGAGCTCTCCTCCCAAGGGGAAGCTACACCGAGGGCTGTGATCACACAGAGTGGGGGTCCCGCTTGACAGCCGGGCTGTGAGAATCGTGGAGGGAAAGCCTTTGGGAGACTCGCAGCACACGTTCCAAAGGGCAGGCTTCGGAAGCATGGAGTCTGCAGCCCTCTGAGCGGGTTAAGCCCCTGATGCTGAGGGCCGAGCTGCCGAGTCAGCGTCACTGCCAGGAGACCCGGCCTTGCACAGGAGACGTGAGCATGACGTGAAGGCAGACGAGGCTGCAGAAGCGTGGTGCTGGTGACACCCAGGCCTCAGTCTGCACGTGCCACCGAGGCTTTGCTGGAGCAGATGCTGGCTGCACACTCCTGCCTTCACGCCTGGGCGGCACCTCCGGCCACACAGCAGGACTCCAATGTGACTCAAAAGCCAGAAGTGACTGCAGAGACCACGGCACATGGCCACCGAGCTCTGCTGCAGGGAACCCCAGGGACAACACCAGCTGGAGCTGGGGACACCACACAGTGGACCATCTGACAGGCAGCACCCATGGGCGAGTGGCCACCTCGGGGGGTCAGCCAGAACCAAGGTCACAGGAGTGATCACTGTGACATGCGAGGGGCCTGGAGTGAGGCCTGTTAGAAGCCAGGTGGTGGCAGCTGCTGCTGGTGGAGGTGAGGGCACAGTGGGGTCAAGGCCCTTCAGAGGGCAACATGGGCACCGAGCGGGCAGAGTGCCATGGGACGAGGCACCAGAGATCAGGGTGCTGCATCCGCAAGCCCAGGAACACCAAAGATGCCAGCACCCCAGAAGCTGGGGGAGGCTGGGACAGACCCTCCCTAGCAGCCCGTGGAGGCGGGGCACCTGCTCGCAGACTTCCAGGCCCCCAGGATGCAGGAGGACGGACCTGGGAGCCTCCATCACGGCCCAGCCAGCCAACCACAGCCGCACAGGTGTGAGCCCAGGCCAGCAGCGCCCGGCGCCCGGCAGTAAAACAGTCTGTGTTTGAAAGCAAGGCTGTTCCTTTTAAAGCCACAAGAACAGAGAGTAGATGATCGGAAGGACTGTGCTTCACTCCTCCGAGCCAGGGTCTGGCTCCTGGACATGGCGGCAACCTCGACAGGCCAGCAACGGAGGAGCATCCACTCAGCGCCCTGCACACGCCACAGCGTCCGGCAGCACAGCTGCAAGCCTGGCCAGGGTGTCCGCCCGGGGATGAGCACAGGGCAGTCCTCCACCTCCTCTGACCTCTTTCACCCTGCCGCCTTTTCACCCTGGAACCCCTTGCTCAGCCCATGTGCAAAAGGGTTCCTCAGTGGGACAGGCGTTGCCAGACTGGCTCTGTGCACACCCCGCTCACACCGTCCCCGAGTCACGCCTCAGGCCCCCTGGCACTGACTGGGGGCTTCTGGAGCCACAGCCCAGGACGGGATCAAAACGGCCAGGCTCAGGACACACCCCACCCTCTCAGGAAGCCTCAGGCCAGCCTCGGCAACGAGAAGCAGGGGGCCATGTGAAGCGGGCAGCCTCCAGCTCAGGAGAAGCTGCTGCCCGCCTTACGGCAGCCCTGGGCTGGACAACAGCAGGCAGCCGGGGACAGCAGCATGCTGGCCCTTGGGGTGCCCAGTGTGAGCGCTCTCCTGGAACCTGGGAGGCAGCCCGGCTGCAACCGGAGCCAGGCTCCCCAAACCGAGACCAGCAGCGCACACGCTGCCTGCCTGGGTCCTCACTCGGGCCGTCCCTGCTGTCCAGGTCATGGACAGTCGTCCACTAGACCTGCCCCAGACAGAGACGGGGAGATGATCTTCCCACGGTCCCTGCCAGTTCACCAAAGCAAATCCACACAGCACCGAAACCCACAGGAAGGGTCTCCCATTAGATGGGACGTCCAGCAGTGACCCTGAAGGAATGCCCAGTGTGCACCCGACACCCCGGGGTCTGCGAGAGGCGATTCCGTCCCACTTCCTGCTCCTGCTCCCAGCCTTCCACCCCCACCCGCCCACACTTCAACACCTCGCAGAGCAGACGTCCCACCGCTTCCTCAGAAGCGCTGCCTCGGGGACCTGGGCTGTGCCGGGAGCTCCCAGGGCACCCAGGGCCCCCTCGAGCGACCTCGTGCCGGCGAGGGCCTGGAGGCTCACCTGGCAGTACCCCACAACGCGGTTGTGCGTCCCGTAAGCCAGCAGCACGCGGTGCAGGGCACTCTGCAGGCAGGGCTCGGCCGTCCTCCGGAACTGCACGTTGTCCGGGAAGGTCCGGTTCAGGTCTGCACGGAAATTCACCAGAGGTCACCACTCAAGCTCTGCGTCCACCCCAGGGCAGCAGGATCGCCTAGGACCTCAGGAGTGGGTTCACCTTGGTCGCCTCTTGAATCGACCCAGGAAGGGCCAGCACAGTCCAGGTGACAGGCGTGCTGTGTCAGGAAGAAGAAGGGTCTTCTTGGGTTCTGGGAACGCAGGCAACGGGTTCCAACTGTCCTTTCTCTCAGGGTCAGCGACGGCACAGCAGCTGCCCAGAGCACAGCCCTCACTGCCCATCTCCCACTGGCCCTGCCTGCACAGCCTGCCTCCCCTGGGTCCCAGCTCCCCCATGAAGAGCCTTCCCCACAGACCGGGCGACCGGCAGGAACTCCACGCCCAGCTCTGGGGAGCCTCCCAGCGAGGGAGAGAGGCTCCCCAGACACAAACAGACCCAGCTGAGCCCGGCAGGACCGCCACTGCACCGCCGGCTGTGGATGACGCGGCCTCCCCGCAGGCCCTTCCTGAGTCCAGGCCCACGCTCTGCCCAGCGTCCCCACCCAGGCCCCAGCAGACCTCTCTCTGGGAGCATCAACATTCAGATACACAGAACGGTCAAGGGGAAAGACGGGAGAGACAGCGTGGACGCTCCTGAGGGCACCTGGCGGGAGAACTTCTGCTCTGACCACCCCAGGGGAGCAGAAGAGGCCAGCCTGGACAGGCGCGGTCACCAGCACAGGCTCGGAAGGCCCGTGAAGCAACACCTACCGTGCGACTCCGGTGAACCAGTCCCTCCAGATGCCTCGAGGCGAGACAGTAGCCCCCACCCGCCCAGCAGGCCTGCTGCCGGGCACACGGCCAGGGACCGGAGGTGGGGACCTCAGTGGGTGCCCACGTCCTCACACATCACACACAAGGGCCAGGTGGTGGAGCTGCCCAGTGTGTGCAGGAGCACAAAGGGCAAACTAAAGGTGGTGTCCACGCACTGGGCCACCACAGCCTCGAGAGGAAGGAGGCCCTGACACCGGCTGCAGCCCCAGGACACGCAAGGCCACTGCTCAGGGACAGGTGCCGGGGGGATTCCTCCTGTGAGGACCCTCCGGCCCACCCAGAGACAGCAGAGTGGGCCGACAGGGGCCCGGGGCAGGGAGGCAGCTGGGTGCCCAATAAGACAGTTCATCCTGACGAAATGAAACGGTCTCCCTCACGTTCTGCCTTTACTACAATAAAAAAGGTTCATCCAAAACCGCGCTCAGTAGAAACTCTGAGATCGTCTTCCAGACAACGGTGTATTCCATTCGCTCCCCCTGCCGAGCAAGGACCCTGGGCTTTGCTTCTGTCCTGAGACCGCTGGCCACCATTCCGTGGCCGGGACGCAGCCTCTGGCTCCCACACCACCGGCCAGCCCTCCCTGCTCCCGCCGGCCGCAGCCGTGTGGGCACTGGGTCAGCAGGGCGGCCCACACCCTCAAGCTCTCACTCTTCAAAATAAGTGGGTTTATTTAAAAACCGAGTCACGTTGGTGTCTACGCTTCTCGAAAGCTGTCAGGCTGGGAAGGAGACCTGTGTCCTAACCCTCCTGTCCACCTGAGGGCTCCCTCTCGCACTGAGTCTCTGACTCAGGGAGCTCAGGCTGAGGACCGGGGACAGGAAGCAGGGGCACTGCCGGCGACTCGTCCCGGGCACGGCGCCCTCACGGGCTGGCCCTGCTGGCAGGCCACGCTGCCCGAGGCTGCTCGCTCTCCTAGAGGAGAGGTGCCCGTGTTTTCTGGACGGACTGGAAACACTGCTCTCCCCACAGTGCTCCAGCACAGTGCTCCTCCAGAACGTGGTCTCCAGGCCAGCGTGGCCACGGCTGAGGGCAGCAGGCGGCTCTGCAGCTCCTGCCCCGCTGCCTGGTCCGCACCCGCCACGGGCAAGGCCTTGGCTCCCACCTGTCCTGATGGCCTCCTCCAGGCAGGAGCTCCTCTCGCCCCCGAGTAGCTGGTGGTAGTAGCCAGGGTTCTGGTCCATCTGGGCCTGGGCTCCACTCGCTGCCATCCAGACCCGAGCCCGGTGCTCCATCGGGATCCCTTTCCGAATGTAGCGTTTCACTGAAACCAAGAGGACAGAGGGCGCTGCAGGTCAGAACGGGAGGGCCGAGCATGCCCGGGTCACCGCAGCCTCACTCACAGCTGCCTCCTAAAGCCACGGAGGGGCCTGAGGCTCAGAGCGCCTCCCCCACGCCCAACGCTCCGTAAGACTCTCCAGAACAGACTCTCCCCAAGCAGCACCGAGGGGCGGACACGAGGCCATCCAGCCACTGACAGGGCAGGGGGGGGCCTCAGGCTCCCCTCAGACCCTCCCTCTGCCCGCCCCGTAAACCCTGCCACTCCCGGGAGGCCCACACAGGCCTGCCTAAGGCTCCTGCTCTGGGGAGGCTGGTCCCCAGCAGCCACTCTGCCCTCTGTGCCGTGTGAGCTGATGCAGCGCCACACGGAGAAGAGGGCACAGCTCAGTGGCTGTGCGTGTGCCAAGAGGGCAGGCGGCCGGCTCTGTCCCCAGAAGGCCCTCACGGGAGAGGGCGGGGCAGGTGCTGACCCCCTGCTGGCCCTGGAGCAGCAGGCAGGCGGACAGGTGCTGCAGGTGCTGACTCTGACCTGGAGGTGGGGAAGCAGCGGACCACTCATGCGCAGCACCCAGACAGAGGGTGGATGGCCAGCGTCCGCCAGCAGCCCCAGGATGCCCACCGACAGAGCAGCCCCATTCGGTCCCGAATCTGCATACTGAGCCCTACATCTTGTGGTTTTATTTTCACTGAAAATAAATAAAAGAAAAAGCAATTTTTTTTTACAGTGCTAGTGATCAAACCCAGGCCGCACGCACGCATCTCACCGCTGAGTCACATCCCCAATCAGCACTCAGGGACTTTCTGATGACCACGGAAACAAGAAGACCAGAAGCAAAGGCCCGAGGGCCACCTTGATGACTGACGCCAAGTGGGGCGACACGCTGATCACTTAGACTGTGCCCGCTGTGCCTTCGGGACGCCGCGTGCTCCTCTGACCCCACGTGCTCCTCTGACCCCAAACTGCAAACACGCTGCTCTAAGTGACCACGCAGAGGCAGTGCCGAGGCTTCGTGCCAGATGTCCCCCAAGGCCATGTGCTCAAGCTCGTCCCAGGGGCGCTGCTGGGAGGTGCAACCTTGAGGAGTGGGCCTGGTGGGAGGCCCTCGGGTCACTGGAGTTCTGCCTGACGGGACCGTGGGTCCCTGGTCCCTCTTCCTCTGCCCTTCTGCTTCCTGGCCTTGGGGTGAGCAGTTCTACTCAGCCGTGTGTTCCGGTCATGACACACTGCCTCGCCAAGGCCCAGGGCAGTGGGGCCCATCAACACGACCGCAGACGGGAGCCTGCGACACGTGAGCCAAGAGAAACCTCGCTGACCCAACAGGAAGGAGAGAAGTAAAATCCGTGCACTCAGTGAAATTCCACAAGGAAGCACAGGCTCCAAGAGCAAGGCCACTAGTACCAGACCTTGCTAGCGCAAGTTTCAGCGACCACAGTCCTGGGCATCTGGGCCTGGCCACCTTGCAGCAGGCACCAGGAGGAAACGCTTCACCCACTGTCCACCAGCCTCCCAATCCAGGCTGGAAACTCTCAGACACTGCTGACCAGAGCTGTGGGCAGTGCAAGGCCCAGGGCAGGAACAGGACAGATGGGAGCACCACCCACGGGGCCACAACACCAGGAATCCTCTTTGCAGCTTAGGAGTGTTCTTGAGGATCCTGCTTGGGCAAGATCAGCTCAGCCCACTTGTCTCATCAAGGGAACACTGAAAGCAGGAGCTTGGTTCCGTTTAAAATTCTAGCAGACACAAATAATTCCACCTGACCTTCCCTCCAAATTAGCAGGACCTGTACTGAAGTTGGGCTGCAGGCCTCACGACCCTCGGCACTGTGACCAGAGCACTCTGAATGTTCGCCCGCTCTGTGCACAGCAGCAACGGGAGGGGTCAGTCCCAACCCAGGCAGGCACCCTTCCAACTAGAGGAGACATTGCTGGGAGGAAAGGAGAGTGCAAACCTGGGTGTCTGCAAACCAACAGCGAACAACCAGAAAGCAAGAAATGTGAAGGTGTCACAGTAACATCAACAAGTCACAGGACAGGGTGCAAATCAGGACGGACACCGCAGGTCTGAAGGCTGAGCTCTGCAAGAGAAGCTGGAAGAGCCGAGCAAATGCAGACACACCTCCTTGCGGGCTGGGAGGCCGCTACCCAGAGGTCCACTCTCCCCACTGCCCCACAGGATCCTTCCTGTTCACAATGCCCACCAGGAGCACAGACACAGCTCGAGGGTGGCGGCAACCCTCAGGAGAACAGCAAAGAGACCCATGCCGTTCTGAGACTGAAGTTGGAAGCGCCAGATGAACTGATTTCAGAGCTGACCATAAAACCACAGTAAGGACAACATGGTGTGGGTGAAAGGCCACACGAGGGATTGAGGGAACACAGGAAAGAACCCAGAGACAGGCTCACAAGGCAGAATCAAGTGTTTTTTGGCAAAGATGCAAAAGAAACTCAATTGCAAACAGAATAATCTGTCCCAAAAGAAGCAATTGCTAAAAAAAACATAAAATGGTAACAAGAACCTGTAGCCACTTGAATGTTTATGTTTTTGGTGGGAATGCAAAATTATACAGCCACTTTGGAAAAAGAATTTATACGATTTCTTTTTCCCTTTTTGTGTGTGGGGAGGGGGACTGGACCAGAACCTTGCACAGTTGGGAAATGCAATTTTTTGGGAGTCAAACATTTGACATGACCCAGCAACTCCAGTCCTAAGTGTTTTCCAAGAGAGACAAGAGCTAAGTTCATACAAAAGCACATGAATGATTATGGGGTTGACTAGGCACATTCCAAATATCGACTGATGGACAGAGATATTCATAAAATGGATCACTCCTCAGCAATGGAAGGGAATGAGCTACCGGTACACACAGGATCACAGATGAGTCTCAGATGCATCACGTTGAAACGACTTGAAAGGCTACGTACAGGTTGTCCACGACCGAGAATGGATGGCAGCCATCTGTGGAGGAGCTGATTGCAAAGAAGTGGGATTTTTTCCCCCAGTACCAGGGATTGGACCCAAAGGTACTCAGCATCTGAGCCACATTCCCGGCCCTTCTTACTTATTTATTTATTTTATTTATTTATTTTTTGGAACCTGGGATTGAACCCAGGGGCACTTGGCCACCAAGCCACATCCCCAGCCCTATTTTGTATTTTATTTAGAGACAGGGTCTCACTGAGTTGCTTAGCACCTTGCCCTTGCTGAGGCTGGCTTTGAATTCTTGATCCCCCTGCCTCAGCCTCCCGAGCCACTGGGATCACAGGTGTGCGCCACCTCCCCCGGCTCCTTTTCATTTTTGAGACAGGGTCTTGCCAAGGTGCTGAGGCTGGCCTTGAACTCAGGGTCCTCCTGCCTCGGCCCTCTCTGGGATGACGTGACAGGCTGGCACCATCACACCCAGCAAGAAACAGAGGTTTTGAAGGTGATAGAACCGTTTCGAATCCTCACTGTGATGAGGACCACGTCTAAACTCACAGAAATACACACAGACAAAAATAAGTTTCACTGTAAATTTTAAAAATAATTTGGCAATAGAATGTTTTGAATGAAAGGGCAAAATGGTCACACACACCAACTTTGACATAAGACACCTGCTCTGGGCGGGAGCGGTGATGCACGCCCGCAATCCCAGGGACTCCGAAGGCCGAGGCAAGAGGACTAGGAGTTCAAGGCCCGCCTGGGCGACTCAGAGATCCTGCCTCAAAAACTAGGAAGAGCCAGGATGCGGCGCAGCGGGAAGACGCTCCTGGTCCTGCCCCAGCAGAGGAGCCACCTGCTCTGCGCTCCTGCAGCCGCAGGACCTGGCAGAGCCGTCTCAGGTGCACAGGGAGCCGTCCCGGTGCTGGGGCAGCAAGGTGCCACGGGAGTGCCGGGTGGACAGACCTGGCTCCGTGGCAACGACTCAACAGACTCCTCTCTGCTGAGACTCCACGGTGCACAGGAAGTGCCTCTCCCATGGGAACGCCCGCCTCTGTGCCGCCATCAGTCACTAAGCAGGACTTGGTTGGCAACACGGAATGACGAATGGCAATTCTTGTATGATGGAAAGTTGTCCTTTCTGCTTCCTGTTTTCCTAAGCACTGTCTCACGTCAACAATGACATCAACGGCTACTGTCTAGATGTTAGTGACCCTTCTTTAATTTGTACCTAAGGTCATTTTGACCCACCTCTCCCTCTGCTAGTGACTTCAGATCTCACGATGTCAGTTTGTAATTCTGAATCACAGCAACACTCGTGATTGGTGCACAACAACCCCACGGTCGGGGCTGTCCTCCCAGTAGCCATTTTGGGGGCATTGTGTGGGACAGTCAGCTGGCCGGCTTAATAAGGACTCTAGAATTTGGACTTCTCAGTGGCGATCGGCCTCTCATAACAGAGGCCCCGCCGGCTGTGGAAGTAGCAGCCACGCTCTCAGTTACACAGAACAAAGTTTTCTGCTACTTTTTGACAAGTTTGCTATCTGAACCTACACTGTTTCTCTATCAGGGAATGGAATGGTTTCCTGTCCTCCCAGACTGACCCTCTCCCAAAGGCAGGGCCTGCCCAGGGATGTGCCCCAGAGGACTAGCTTCCATCTGCCCTGACAAGGTAAAAGTCTCATATTTCTGGCATTTGTCTTTGAAAATGCTACTGCAATCTGATCTTAATTTAGGTGTGTTAACATCTTAAGCAACTCAGGAGACCTGAAAGAAGTCCTTGTCACACCCAGACAGGAAATGAGATGGGCAGGACCTGGGTGCGGAGCTGTCCCCCAGGCTACAGGAGCACCAGGCTGTGGGCACGACGGGAAATCAAGGCAACGTGCTCGCTGCACCCACGACTGGCCCGCTCAGCAGAGCGACTTACACTGTTGTCTCAAGATAGCTGAACACCCGGCCCTGTAGGTGACTGCTGGGCACACCAAGGTGGGCAAGCGACAGGCGTCACACAGAGCGAGACGTCAGGGGCCTGAGCTGAGCACCACAGCCATCCACCCACTGCACCAACCCAGAACCTCTGGCAGGAACACCTGTGTCTCGGGAACAACGAGTCCTCCCTGTTTCAATCCACCTGGAGTTCTGCCTGCACTAAGGGCCCCTTTGTCCACGGTGAGGGACCCAGAAACCACACAAGGCCACAGACTTCCTAGCCCCCACCAGACTGAGCAGGTCCCCATTTCCTGCCAGAACCTCAGGCTGATGATGCCCTGGGGCTCCTGGCTGCAGGCTGAGGATCTCTGAGCTGCAGGCTGTTCTCCCCAACCTGTCGACATTCATTATGTTGTTACCATCATCTCAGTCTCATTACATCACTAAAGAAATATTATCTGGAAAAGGTTATTTCAATAAAAACTATGTCAAATTTTAGAAAGAGTTGAGATAGTACTCAAAAAAAGCAACCCAAAACAAAAACTGCTGGATGAGGTGTAAAGGGTAGAAGTGGCGAGTAAGGCCCTGAAGGTCTGGTGTTCTGCATTCAGACGGCTTCCAAGTGCCTCTTATTTCTGCTCCACCTAGACCCTCGCCACATGGGGTGATGCAGACTGAGCCAGGCACGGCTTCCCTGAGAAGATGATGCAGACCCACCAGCCAAAGAGCGGGACAGCAACATGGGATCGCAAATGAACTCAGATGGAAGGAATGTGCCGGGTTTCCTATGAGATCTCAAGGGGTGTGTCCCTGATATCCTTCAGGGAGTCTGTGCTCTACCTGGTCCCCTACACTGCAACCCACTGCAGAGCCTGATGCCAACTGGCGTGAGCCAGTGTGCTGGTACCTGCTCCTGGGGGACACTTGGACAGTCCCTAGTGATCAGCTCTACCGGAGGCTGCGGCCTGGGGCAGGCAATGAACAACTCTATTTTCCAACTTCTACTGTGACTGAAATGTCTGCCGTGCGCGTGGCTGTGTTCTGAAGTGCATGCACACACACGCTGCACCTGTATGTTTGCACACAGTGCAAACGTGACGTGCACACAGTCGGGTCGACTTTAAGTTAAAAGACCAGGCAACTTTTAAGAATAGCTCCAAAAGGAAAGTAGGACACGATTGCTGGGGCAGACCGGTGTCCAGCCTGGGACAGCAGCTCGGGGCACCTGCAGGATGCACACAGGGCCTCCCTTCAGCCCTGCGAGCCCAGACTGGCTGACCAGCGCACCTAGAAGCCCCTTGGGTTCTGCTCCGTGAGCGGCACTGTCAGTGATGAGCCTGGGGCTCACCCAGACTCACAGCAATGGCCTGGGAGAGAGGGAGGGAAGGAGGGCGGGAGGGCAGGGGCAAGAAGCCCAGGGGCCAGAGCAGGTGGCCAGCCTCCCCTTTCGGCTCTCCTTCAACCCAGCTCGCTCCTAAGCACCCTCTAGCCACCACTCTGGCCCTGCTCACTAACATCTTTAAAACCCTTCACGAGTTGGGTGCTCCTCCGACTGCATTCCTCCCACCCCTGCGGGGTCCTCCACTTCACCTCTCTGTCCCTCACACCTCTAACATTCGGCTCACCCAGCTGTCCCCAGAAGCCTGGTCTTCCCTGGCCCCTCGCAGGCGGCGGCTCCCAGGCCCCCAGGCACTGCAGCCTGGTGGTCGGCGCTCTCGCGGCCTCCTGCCCACTTAAACACTGGAGGCCCATCCTGGCCACGCCGCTTTCCAAGGTGGGCGGTCTCGACAGCAACGAAACCAAAAATGACACCGGTGGGCTTGGACAGTGACCGGCAGACACTGCGGGTCTGGAGGAGCCCACTCGCGGACTTCCGCGGTCTCCGCGGAGGAGGCCAGCACTTTCCTCCCGCGGGGGCGAAGGAGCGCCGCCCCGCCGGCTCCGAGGGCGGGAGGGCGGCCTCGCTTCCAGGGGCCGCCCCACCTCGACAGCCCGGCGGCGCCTGGGGAGGGCGCTGGCCTCGCCCACCCGGGAAGAGGGCGGCGGGCGGCCCCGCGGCCCCCGCACCTGCGCGGCTCCCGCACCTGCGCGGCCCCCTCACCTGTGCGGCTCCTGCGGACGCCGCCGCCGGCCTGGAGCAGCCGGGACCACTTGATGGCCCTCTTGGTGAGCACCACCAGGTAGGCGGAGAGGAACTCCTCGTAGGCCGCGTAGTCGAAGTCCTCCGGCCGCTCGAACCCGTAAGGATCGACCCTGGGCGAGAAAGACCTGTTCCCGAACCGCGCGTCCTCGCCCGCCGGCCTCCTCCTGCGCCCGCCGACCCTCCGCCCTCCCCGGAGCCCGGCGGCGCGGCCCCCGCTAGAGCCCACCCAGCTCGGACTCGGCCTCGCCACACACACCTGGGCACCCGGGCCCGCGCCGCCTGCAGGCGCTCGGCGCGCTCCATGCGCGAAGCACCGCCGACCCCCGAGCGCGGACCAACCCAGGCTGAGCCCAACCCAGAGGCTGAGCCCGAGCCGAGTGCGCTGCCAGCCCCGGGGCGCGAGTCCTTCCG
>JAJEJO010002693.1:90492-102191 GCA_020662805.1 Glaucomys volans
AGGAGGGGCCTCTGGGTGGAGGAGGGGCCTCTGGGTGGAGGAGGGGCTCTGGGTGGAGGAGGGGCTCTGGGGTGGAGGAGGGGCTCTGGGGTGGAGGAGGGGTCTCTGGGTCTCTGGGTGGGGGGGGGGCTGGGGGGTGGGGGGTCTCGGGGGGGGGGGGGTCTCTGGGGTGGAGGGTCAGGGTCCGGGTCCGGGTCCGGGTCCGGGTCCGGGTCTCTGGTGCGCCCCCGCCGCGCGCACTCCCGAGCTGAGCGCTCTGCCCCCGGGCCAGCCCCCGCCCTGCCCTCTGCCACACTTCGGCCCGGAGGTGCTGCGCCACCTGGAGCCCAGAGGAATGGGCCGCGCGGGACGCTGACACCGCCAGCTCCAAATAAACTCCCCCTCTAATTGATCGTGTCACGTTTTTGGTCACAGCCGTGAAAAAGCTGATACGAGGTAGGCTTCGGCGAAACTGCGAACCTAGGCAACGTCTGCGGAGTGTGACAGGGAAACAGGCCACAGCAAAGGAACGGAGCGTGACCGTCCCACGCGTGCAGCAGGCACGAAGGCGAGGCCCGGGGGAAACAGACTGAGCGAGCTTTGAAAGGGCAGCCCGCCCGGCTCTGAGCTGACCGCTGCATTTTCCTGCCACTCCCGCGCAGGCGCTGGCGTGCGCGCAGCCACGCAGCACCAACAGCACAGCCAGGAAAAGCGGCAGGCGGAACGCAGGTCCGTGCCCGCGCTGGGGCCCAGGGCCCGCCTGGCGGTGCTTCAGCCTTGTCTTGACGCTGGGCTTGCACCTGGCCGCCGCCCTGTGCGACGGGTTCCCCCTGGAGATGTGCTGGCTTCTCTGCGGAGCGCCTGCGGCGGGCCAGGCCCACCCGCCTCCCATACTTTTCTTGGACAGAAAACCGTTTTATGCGACGCACACTGCCGCTGGCCTCCTGGCTCGCATTCTCACCCTGGACCTCTGCAAGAATCACGCTCTTGCCCGGCGCGGTGGCGCACACCTGTAATCCCAGCACTTGGGAGGCTGAGGCAGGAGGATCGGAGTTCTAAGCCAGCCTCAGCAACTTAGCGA
The DNA here is from genome assembly GCA_020662805.1 of Glaucomys volans. Lineage (NCBI taxonomy): Eukaryota > Metazoa > Chordata > Mammalia > Rodentia > Sciuridae > Glaucomys > Glaucomys volans. The sequence goes on from JAJEJO010002693.1 coordinate 91,553, forward strand.
GGCCCTAAGCAACTCAGTGAGACCCTGTCTCTAAATAAAATACAAAATAGGGCTGGGGATGTGGCTCAGCGGTGGAGTGGCCCTGAGTTCAATCCCCAGAACCAAAAAAAAAAAAAGAGAGAGAGAGAATCACGCTCTCTGCCCTCTCCTCAAGCTTCGCCTCGCAGGGCCGCGCCGGCCGGCTTGGGGCGCTCCCGGCTCCTGTGGTGCGTCCTGTGGCGGCGCCGCAGCTGGCTCCTCCTCCCTCCCCGCAGCCCCCGAAACCCGCGGCAGGTCTCAGCCACCGCGCGGCGCAGCGCTGGGCGTCGGTGCGCAGCCCTCTGCTGAGCTGCCCAGGGCGGTGACAGCTTCCCTGGGGTCCCGGTCTTCACAGCAGGAGAGCAGGGGACCGGAGAGGAAGGGCGCGGCTTTCCAGCCCTCAGGGCCAGGCAAACCCACCGCATCGATCGTGTCCGGTGTGCGCATGGGCGGGGCAGAGGCTGCCCCAAGGAGGGACCGGGTGCTAGGATGCCCCTTCACCGGCAGCAGCGCTGGCGAGAGCAGCGGGCACGCGCACGGCAGGCCCTACACGCTGCAGTGGCACCGCAGGCACCGGGCGGCGCAGTGACCGCGGTGCTCACACGTGCGGGGGCAGCGCCAGCGTCTCACTCCAGGCCGAGGACGCTGCGGCGCGCGGCCTGTCCACCACCCAGGCGACAGCGCACACGTCTGTGCGCGACACGGCCCGTCTCGCGCAGGCACACAAGTGCACACGCACTGGAGGAACTTCGGGAGACCACGTGACCCACAGGTGGCAAGGCCAGGACTCCAACCTGGCAGCTGCTGGAGGGCTCTGGGTCCTGTTCCCACAGGCCGGAGGGCAGTGCCTCCGCGTGCTCAGGGGAGGGGCTTTGGGGACACGCCTGCATTCCCGAGACGCTGGCCGAGCGGTAGTGACCACCGGCGCCGTGTGTTTGTGAGCGGACTCGCCCTTACCGGCGCGGACTTGTTCTAGCAAAGCCCAAAGCGCCCCAGGTGGGGCAGCAACCGACCATTGGCGCGGTGCGGTTTGCGCAGCGGAGACCTGGGTTCTGGATGCGTGTGTTCCACTTTCCCCTGTATAGACTTATATACGAGGCGTGTAGACCTACTTGTTTTATGTTGGGTTTTAAAAATTAAATGGTAAGACATTTCATTTCAGAAAATTATTTTTAAAAACAATTTTAAATGGCTGCATAATATTATTATGCCATAATTTATTTTAACAATATCTTGTTAATGGACTTTTATGACATCTGTCTTTATCTTGAATAATAAATACCACACTAAGCAAATTTTTTAAAAATATCTTTATGAAAAAATGGAATATTGATATGTCCTCAGAATTACTAAGTCTGCACCTTTTAAAGGTTCCTGATATATATTGCAAAATCGCTTTATTTTAAAAAGAAGATGTGGTGTTTGGTCCCATCAGCTTAGCCTGCCTCCGTGGTCCTGCCGTTTACTGCGAGTCCTGCGAGTCCTGCGTCCTCAGGTGTCGAAGAGTAAGGCCAGAGAAGCAGCTAAGGCCAGCACGGGAAGCAGGTTTTATTTAAAAGTAGTAACAGACTCCTCCCAGGAGGGAGAAGGGCGGCCACGGCTAATGTTCTAGAACCCCCAGAAGTCAGCACACCCTGCATCTTTTATAGGTTGGGGTCTTTGCTCTGTCCTTTCCTCTGACCCCTATCTACCGCTCTTTCCTGCCTCGGTGATTAGGCCCCAGGGTCACAGCAAAATGGAGAGATGCAAATGGCAGGGGAAAGGGCCACCGGAGATTCAGGTGGGGACCCAGGGACATTAATTAGCAACTCCCTGCCGACAGCTTTTGGGGAGGGGCAGTTAAGCAGGTAACCTTGGTGATCAAAGGGCTCTGGAGACACTGACATTCCAATCCCCCAGGGTGTCTCCAACTTCCCAGACTCTGATGGCCTCTGAGTGAAATCAATCTGCCAGTATTTGCCTGGAAAACTGTTCACTGTCAGCTGTCAAGACCTAAAGGACATAGGATCCTCCCATGTAAAGACAAAGAGGTAACAGGAGTCAGGGTGAAGAGGAACTGTAAAGAACACATCTTTGAGATCTAGGACTGTAAAGTGAGTGGTTGAAGGGGGGATGTGAGAGAAAAGAGTGTAAGGGTTTAGGAACCACTGGGTGGATGAGAAGAGCTGCCTCATTAATTAGGCGAAGGTCCTGGACTAAACGATAATCTCCTGAGGGTTTACGTACTGGCAATATGGGGGTGTTAAAGGGGGAGTCAGTAGGGATGAGGAGTCCCTGAGTAAGTAACTGATCTATGAGGGGCTTAAGTCCTTCCCGGTGGGTACGGAAAATAGGGAACTGAGGACGTGAAGGAAACCTAGTATGAGGTTTTAGTTGGATACGAACTGGCTTGTGGTGGGAGGCAATGACTGGCTTGGAGGTGTCCCAGACTTGGGGGTAATACGCTTGGGAAGAAGTTGTAGGGTGGCTCCCAGAAGTTGGAGAACATCTCTGCCTAGGAGGGGGACTGGACAGGAAGGAATAACCAGGAAACAGTGTGTGAAAGGATGTCCCTCCAGGGCACAGGCTAACTTAGCTGTTCTGTTTGGCAAGGAGGGTTTCCATCAATTCCCATAACCGAAACCTGGGAAGGAAATAAAGGCCCAGAGTGGGCAGACCAAACAGTATAGGTACCTCCTGTGTCCCTGTGGTTGCCCTGGGCTCAGCGATCCTCAAGTTCAGGCTTCTTCAGTCTTCTTTGAATCCCAGCAGTTGAGGGGAAGGGACCACCTGGCTGGCCACACCCCTGCGTAGAGGCGCTAGGGAGGGGCCAGCCATAGGGTAGTCAGTTTTCCAGTGTGTCCTGCTTGTTTGCTTGTGGAGACAACTTGGTTGGGGTCATAGCTTGACCCTGGCAGAGAGGACAGCTGGTCCTCCTTTGGAGTTCTTGCTGGACCACAGGTTAACTACCAGGGACTGGACTGGAGTGTTACCTTTTTCTGTAAATAAGCTTGCCTCTCGGGCATTGTACTTTAAAGGCCATTTTTACCAGATTTCAGATAGGGGTTGGTGGACTTCTGTAAGGCAGTTCTGGATTTTGGGTAATATCCCTCAATATAAGTAAAGGAGTCAGTTAGAGAAAGATGAAAGTGAGTGAGGAATTAAGAAAGCATATTTTGGCAGTGGTGGTTCCGTATCTTTGCAGCACCCATCAGGTGTCAGCACAAAGCGGCTTCCACAAGGTGCACATACGACTTCTAGCACCTGTGGACACGAATGGGCAAAGGCCAAAGAGACGGGAAGAGTAGCAGTTCACAGGAGAGTGTTTGGAAGTCAGGCCCCGTGGGCGGGGTTTGGCGGGGTTTGGCCGGGGGAACAGAGAAGCGGTGGCTCTATCACGGCACCTTTGCGGAGGCTGCGAGCGAAACGGAGGGAAAGTACTTTTCCGCAGCGCTGGTCACACAGGCTATGCCGGTGGAGGGGTGAAATAGCCAACTCCGTGTTTGGCGGAGTCCCTGCAGGTCGCAGCGGGGGTGGAGAGATGGAGCCGAGTGTGAGGAAGCACGGAACACAGAGGCAGCAGGAGGAAACGGCAGAGGGAAGGGACTGGCGCACAGGCCAATGCCAGCGCGAAAGCCGAGAGGCGGGAGCAGAGGGCATTTCCGGTGTGTCCGAAAAAACATGGAGGAAAAGAAAGCGGGCGATTTAAGTAGTGAAAGACCCCAACTCTATGTCCACCCCCCCCATAGGAAGGGAACAGATTCCGGGAACTAAAAACCCATGACATAGGTCACTCTACCCAACCCCAACCCCCCTAGGGAGGTTTCGGGAACTGGTTTCGGGAACTGGTTTCGGAGGCTGTTAAACTTAAACTGATAAACGGGTTGAGAAACCACAGGACAATTGAAAAAGTAAAGGTCACCGTGACAGAAAAAAAAATCGTGGTTGTTCCGGGAGTTAAAATGTAACCTATGTGGTGGATTCAAAATATCCAATAAGAAACCTGTTGCTTACCGCGCGCGAAACCTGCCCTATAAAACCCTGTACCCCAAAGCCCGGTGTGCCAGTTCGCCGAAGCTTCGGCTGAGGTCTTGCTGAGCACCCGCAGGCGCCTGTGTTCCAATAAACAGCCTCGTGTGTTTGCAGCCAGTGTCTTCGCGTGATCTTCCTTGGACAGGGGGACTGAGGGTCTTTCAGTAGGGAAGGGGACAGAAAAAGGAGAGGCGGGGGCGGAACACAGATTTCAATACAATCAAGGCTCCACGTGTCTGCTTAGTGAAATTACAGTAGCGACGATCAAAAGGTTACGCAGTCACCGCGGTTTCGGGGAAGCCAAGGGGCGGGAGCAGAGCATTTTCTAGTTTTCCAGGGTCACTCCGGGAGTGAACAGGGCAGGATGGGCGTCCCCCTCCGGCTGTGTTCACCCGAAAAACGGAATGGACCAGCCGTGGATCAGGACGTCTCCTGGTCCACGGGGGCCCAGAACGGAGAAAACGGGGGGCTGCTCAGGGTTTTTATACAGAGGAAGGGGGTCAAGGGGTTCTGCCCAGGAAAAGGTGGACCCAAGGTGGACGTCAGGGTCAGCAGGTGTGCCTCATTGGTCACTTCTGGCACAGTGTGTTGCTAGGTGACCATGCTCCCTCCCCCTGCAGCCGCCCAATTAGACCTAACAGCCTCCATTCCTCGATTTGACCAAATTTCGTATTTGCACTCACTGCCTGTCCCCAGTTCTGGCTTCAGCACATTCCCAGATGCAGTGTCAATCAGAGCTCTCCTGTTTGGGGAGGGAAGCACACAGAGCGTGGGAGGTGTGCAGGCGGGCCAGCCGAGGCAGAAAAGGCAGAGGGTGCCCAGGAGCTGTCTGCCGGGTTGCTCTGGGTGTCGCCCTGGATCTTCATTGGAGTGGACAGAATCCATCCTTGATTTAAGCAGACAGGGTCTGAGTTAGCCGGGCACGGTGGTGCACAGCTTTAATCCCAGGGACCTGGAGGCTGAGGCAGAAGGATCACAAGTTCGAGGCCGGCCTCAACAACTTAGCAAGACCCTGTCTCAAAATAAAAAATAAAAAAGGGCTGGGAATGTGGCTCGGGGATAGAGCATCCCTGGGCTCAATCCCTGGTACCAGGAAACAACAAGACAGGTCAGAGGCTCCGCAGGACTGGGGCTGCTCTGCCAGGGGCCCTTCCCCTGATTCCCTGAATCCTCTACACAATCAGGAAACAGTCACTAAACATTGCCCCCAGCAGGCCTGGGTGCAGAGAGGCGGGCCCAGCGCTCACGCAGGGTCAGGGTCAGGGCTAGGGTGGAGTCTAGGTGGTGCCAGCCGAAGGGCAGGGTGCACCCGCCACCTGCCTGTCAGCACCCACTGGAGAGCACCGCTCGGCCACCAGGTCCGACCAGAGCTGTCCTCTGAGAGTAACTGGTCCTCATTTAAACGCCCTTACAGGCTAACAGGCGCGGGGGGAGGGGGGCCAGACCCAATTTTAACCATGTTTTCTACCTTGTGCCAGTTGGTGCAGGCGTCCTGCTTATGATCATGTTCACTTCCAACCCTTGCCATTCGCCCCTTGCCTCTGGCCACTCTGCCCAAGGGGTGACCCCTTTGCTCTGCTGACAGTGTAAGAAGGGACCCTTTCTGTCTCTTTGATAGCCTGGTTTGCATTAGCAAAGGACCCTATGAGCCAGGGACAGAGGCCTTCGGACCCGGGCCCTCCTGAGCCCTCTGGATCCTGGGGCACATCCCTGCTGCTCTTGGCCGTGGTCCGTGTGCTGCAGACGGGAAGGGTGTGGCCTGCTGAGTCCAGCAAGCCCATGGATTTCAGAAACCCAACCTTGTTTTATTGTCGGCGACCGACTGACTGAGCAATGGCCACATGTGCTTTTTTGGGTGCTTTCTTGGATCTTCGTTTATAACGGATTTGCAGATTCTCTAGCTGCTGGATCACGGGTGAGCTGAGCACATCTCCCTCCAGCTGGCCTTTCTGGTGCGTCTGTGGGTGGCCCCTGAAGCAGTGTCCACAGAGTGGCCTGTCTGCGCACCATGGGATGCTGCCCGTGACCCGTGCCATTCTGGAAGATGCCTGCACTGCTGTCCGTTGGGGCAGAGGCTGTCTGGGTGTCCTGCAGGGGGGCAGGAGTTCCAAGGGGCTGTGCCTGCAGCCTGTGTCCACTGCCTGTGTCCACACCACAGTGTGCTGTTGCAGCAGGGTAGGCAGCCGTCAGTCAACCCAGGGAGTGTCCTGTGGGAGGTGTCCCTTCCTTCTTCCCCAGCGCACCCTAAGAGGCTTCCCCTCCCAACCTGGGTGTCCTGGACGAGAGCCCTGCTGACCCCTGCCTGTCATGCCCCCCTGGTGGGTTCACCCTTGCTCCCTGGCTGCTCCCTGAGAGTCCTGATTTACACAGATGCAAGGACAAGATTTGTAACATACTTTATTTTTTTCAGCCTGGGGCTCCAGCACAGAGCGGGGTGCCCGGTGCAGGCCGGGAGAGCCCTCTACCTGTGAACACGTCCCCAGCCCAGCTAGTTTCTTTCTTAGAAATCATTTCTAGCTGTGTGAAGTTAGTAAAAACTTAAAGGAGAAAATAAAACAAAATACATTGTTATTTTTCTGACTAATCCACTTTAGAGTGGTTTATATACAAAGAATGATATGAAGAAGGAAACTAATAAATACTGAGGGTGGAGACACAATCAAAAGATCACAGCTGAGCCGGCGAGGACGCAGGAGTGCGGGGCTCACACAGGGTCTGTAAAGACAGGCGGCGGGTGTGGAGAGCTGCCCGGTGCTTCAGTGAAGTCCCTGACGGACCCTGCTCTTCGTTCTCCCCTTGGGGTCTTACTTAAAATGTCTGCTAAGGATGGTTTGCACCCCACCCTTCGACATTGGTGGCCTCAGCCCTGGCGCTAGCAGCCTCTCTCCCAAGGACGCGAGGTCCCTTCCCCATGCAGACTCTGCAGCCAGCAGTGCACTGGTGTTGGTGGTCTCCAGGCCAGATCGGCAAGGAAAATCCCACCAGCCTCGTTGGGACAGGCCATGGGGTGAGGATGGCCTCCGCAGCTGCTGTGGGAGGGACGGCGACGCCCTGCTGGCTGCGGGGCAACCCGTGTCTGGCCTGTCTAAAGATAGCAGTGAGCTGCTGCTGTGCTTATTTTAGAAGGAACGCTGGTGAGGGCAGTATTTTTATCTCATGTCCATCATCACATTCTTCGCCAAAGGTTGCCCCTTAACCTTCCTGGAGCAAAGCATAATACATAAATAAAATAGGTGAAATGTCTCCCTCGAGTATGGTGGGGTGGCCCTGCATGGGCACCTTGGGGCCGAAGCTACCTCCTGACCCCAGGCAGCTCCCAGCTCCACGTCACCGGCCCCCAGAGGCTGGCTGGGGCCTCCACCAGGACCACCCTGCCCTCCTGCTTCCTGGTCCCTGGGGCTGGGCAGCTCCCAGAAGCCAGCCTCAACCCTGGGTGCAGGCTCCCCAGGACCCCTGGGCAGGGGACACCACACCCCACCACCCCTTGCAGAGCTTCCATGCTGGGTGAGAGAAATGCAAAAGCCCAGGAGCGGGTGTGTCCCCTGGCATGTCCCAAGGAGGTTCTCCATAGCTTTCCAAGCTTAAAGCAGCATTTGAACGGATGTTCAGATCACTGTGAGCACCAGGAGCCTCCTCCAGAGCCAGCAGGGCGTTTCAGGACATGCTCGGTTGCAAAGGAAGTGAACACCAGGAAGTCTTCAAAAAGTCAGAGCTCATTGTCCGCAGAGAGACCAGAGCTGCGCTCAGGGCAGGTGCCCGCTCAGCACCTGTGGGAGCCACCCAGGTGGAGTGTGCTGTGCCCGAGGAGACGCTGATGGAGTCGCACAGAGGGCGCAGGGGATCTGGAGTGGGGCAGTGGCAGGCGGCGGCCTCCTCGCCCAGCCTTCCTCTCAGCAGCAGATGCTCTTCACAGAAGGCAGGCGGGTAGAGTGCGCTCTGCAGCGCTGGGAGACGGTGACCAGCGCTACCCGCGGGGCCCAGGCACATGCAGGCAGCAGGGGCCATCAATGCAGTCTGCGGTGGCTCTGCAGGCCTGTCCCATGGTTGCTGCTCTGTGGGAGGAGTAGGCCCCGAAGAGCCCCCGTGACCTGACCTGGCCTCCACATGACTAGTGTGGGCTGGGGCCGCAGCCCAGGGAAGTACTGCCTTCCTTCCCACACTTGCCTGGCTCGGCCACAAGTCACAGGCTCGGTCTTTGGGGGCTTGGCAGGGATGCTGGAGGGGAAGGCTGGCCGAGGGGGCAGGGAAGGGCAGCCTGCAGGGCGAGTTCCACTCTGCCAGGTCAGGAGGGAGCACTGGTACCTTCCAAGGGACAGTGCAGATCAAGCACAAGGACCTCGTGGGAGCAGCGGTCAGGGCAGCACCTTCTCAGGGCCCCAGGGAAGCGGCGCAGTGCTGTGGGAGGGCAGGCCTCGCCACACTCCTCTCCCAAGCTCGGCTGGCGATTGGTGAAAGAGCAGGGTGGACAGGTCTGGGGGACACCCAAAGCATGGCGCAGGCAGGAAGTGCATCTCCACCCACTGGAGCCTGCAGCACCGGCAGCTTACGGTGGGTCTCACTTCGGGGCATCAAAGGCATCGCTGGCCCTGAGCAGGCTGGGCCTGAAGGACAGGTCGAAGGCCCTCTGGTCCCTGAAGCTCTGTGCTTTATATTTTGCCAAGTGCACCAACCTCCTGTGATGCTCCCCCCCTGGCAGGTCCCTCTCCACCCCTGAGGGGTTTGGGAGCCCCTCCTGGGCTGGGGGCTGGGGGCTCAGGGCAGAGCTGTCCGTTGGCTCTGGGGGAGAGGCTGCCGCACTCTGCCCCACGAGGGGACGGCTTCCTGGGGCGGGGGGTGGGGCCCCTGGTCCCCGCTGGCCGCTGACCTTGCAGCTTGACCTCCGGGATTGCCCACAGGCCCCTGCAGCGGGGGCTCTGTCGGCTGAGCTGTCAGGCTGCCCCCAAGCCTGGGGTACCGTCCCGCTGGCCAGTCCCTGGGCCTGGGCCTGTCCCTGTGCAGCCGGTCTGCGGGACCCCTCAGGTGTCCCTGAGGGAGCAGCTGGGCTCCTGCCAGCCTCGGGGCCGTCTTTCTGAGGAGGGCTCCGCGCCTGCCTGCGGGGGGGCCCCAGTGGGTGCTCCGGGCGCCTGGCCCTGGGCTGGCAGGGCTCCTCGGCCCCTGCCGTCCCCTGTGCCCCCGCCAGGTCCTGGGCAGCCGGGGCCCAGGGCTCTGTGTCCCACAGCCCAGCCTTCTCGCCCCTGGGCACTGCCCCTCTGTTTCCAAAGCCGTCTGGCCCTTGTGTCTGGTGCGACCCCTCGTGCCCCATGAGCGTTTCCCCAGGTCCGTGGCGACACTCTGGCTTCCCCGCACCCTGTGCCTTGGCGGCAGCCGTCCCCTCTGCAGGGGTGGCTTCCTGCTCTGGAGTGGGCCGGGGCCCAGGGGCGCTCGCTGCCCCAGGGACAGCGTGTGCTGCTGGCTGCAGGGCCCCCCTGGCCTGCGCCTGCTGGCTTGCCGAAGGCCACCGTGGCTGGCCCTGCCACCCTGTGGGGCTCCCGTGTGGTGTCGGGTGACTGGGAGGCTGGGCTCTGGAGGCTGTGCCCCTGGGCCAGCCGGCTGGGCTCTGGGTGCCCACCGCAGCAGAGCTGGGCAAGGCCCGCAGCGGGGCCAAGGTCACGCCGTCTTCCGGGGAGCGCCCTTCTGCAGCTGGACGCCCGTGCTTGGAGGCCCGGCAGGGTTCTGAAGGCGGAGCCTCTCCCCCAGGGCCACTGCCTGCAGCGGCAGGACGAGCTGACCATGCCCGGTGCTCCTGCCCTTCGAGAGCCGTCCACTCTGCCATGCTGTGGTCCTCAGGGGCCCCCGTGGCCCCCAGCGGTGCTGTCCTGTGCTCAGGGTTCTGGGTGCTCCTTAGTGGCACCGCCCTGTCCACGGGGTCCCGGGTGCCCCCTGGCAATGCCATCCTGTCCTGGGGATCCCGGGCCCCCCCCGGCAGTGCCGTCCTGTCCTGGGGGTCCCGGGCGCTCAGCGTAGGTACTGTCCTGTCTTGGGGCTCCCAGGTGGTCAGCGTAGGTGTCGTCCTGTCCTGGGGGTCCTGGGCTCTCAGCGTAAGTATCTTGCTATCCTGGGGGTCCCGGGCCCTCAGTATAGGTGCCTTGCTATCCTGGGGGTCCTGGGCACTCAGTGTAGGTGCCTTGCTATCCTGGGGGTCCCGGGCGCTCAGTGTAGGTACTGTCCTGTCCTGGGGGTCCCGGGCACTCAGCGTAGGTGCCTTGCTGTCCTGGGGGTCCCAGGCGCTCAGCGTAGGTGCCTTGCTATCCTGGGGGTCCCAGGCACTCAGCACAGGTACTGTCCTGTCCTGGGGGTCCCGGGTACTCAGCGTAGGTGCCTTGCTGTCCTGGGGGTCCCAGGTGCTCAGCACAGGTACTGTTCTGTCCTGGGGGTCCCGGGTACTCAGCGTAGGTGCCTTGCTGTCCTGGGGGTCCCAGGCGCTCAGCATAGGTACTGTCCCGTCTTGGGGGTCCCGGGCACTCAGAGTAGGTACTGTCCTGTCCTGGGGGTCCTGGGCGCTCAGCATAGGTGCCGTGCTGTCCTGGGGGTCCCAGGTGCTCAGCGTAGGTGCCGTGCTATCCTGGGGGTC
>JAJEJO010002693.1:119316-165813 GCA_020662805.1 Glaucomys volans
ACAGGTGGCAGTAGGTAGGCACAGACAGATAGACAGATGATCCATAGGTGAGAGGTACCGGTATACCTATAGAGAGATTATAGGTAGATATATAGGTGATTGATAGAGATAATAGATTATACGTAGGTAGATAGATTATTGATAGATGATAGAGATGACAGAGAGATATAGGAAAATATTTTTTAAAAACAACTCAGATTAGCCGGGCTGGGTGGTGCACACCCACAATCCCAAGAGGTTTAGGAGGTTGAGATAGTAGGATCATGAGTTCAAAGCCAGTCTCAGCAAGTTAGTGTGGCTCTCAGCAACTCAGCAAGACCTTGTCTCTAAATAAAATGCAAAGAAGCCCAGCAGGAGATGTGACTCCGTGGTTAAGTGCCCCTGGGCTCCATCGCCAGTGCAGAAGAAACACCCAAACCCTCAGGTTGGCCAGGCTCACTGGTGCCTGCCTGCCTGTAATCCAGATACCTGGGAGACTAGGGCAAGAGGATGGCAAGTTCAAGGCCAGCCTGGGCAACTTAGTAAGACCCTGTCTCAAAATAAAAAATAAAAGTGCTAGGGTGTGGCTCAGTGGTAGAGCACCCTGGATTCAATTCCCAGTACCTCCTCAAAAATAAATCAGGTCAGACTGGGGTGTGACTCAGTGGTGGAGCACTTACCTAGCATGAGTGAGTCACTGGGTTTGATCCTCAGCACCACATAAAAAAAATAAATAAAGCATTATGTGTATCTAAAAAGATACCAGGTTAGTGGAAAAGCCACAGCAGACCTTTCCGCCTAGCGTGATCCCGCCCTGGAGGGAAGCCTGCGTGCAGAACACGGGGCCGCAGGTCTGTCTATGCCCAAGATAGGCACAGGGTACCTTTCTGGAGCAGGCACGAGGAGTGGGCCTGAGAGCCTGGTGAGCTGGGAGGACACTCCCACTCCCCCATAGGCAGCGGTGCAGCTGCAGCCCTGTGCGGCCTTGCTTTTATGATAAGAACAAAGCCAGCCAGCACTTAGTGTCTGACCACTGAGAAGACCGGTCCACACCCTCTGCTCCTGGTGGTTGTGTCTCAATGTCTGCATTTCTCCATAAAAGGAGGATGAAACGGGAATGAGCTTTGGTGTCCATGGGTCTTATTTGAGCCTGATGTTCAGGTTTTAAGTAGACTCTCTCTGACTCTCACTATGGGTTGGAATGCCTTGTGCACCCTTGTCCCGACACTGTCCTCTGCTGGAGGTGGGAAGGGAGGGCCCCTCTGAGGGCGAGACCTGCCTTTCTGATTCTGACTGAAAGCACGCCAGTCCCAGCGCCCATCCAGAAATCCAGCCTGTGCAGACGGCTGCTGTTCAGTGGGGTCGCCACGGGCTCCTACACCATGCCTACGCTTCTGTGGGTGTGGGAGCCAGGCCACTGCTGAAAAGCTACCCCAGCCCCAGCACACACCGCAGAGCCATCCTCCAGGGCACAGGGAGGGCCAGGCACCCGGGAGCCACACAGCAACTCCAGGAAGCCCAGCAGGCCCCTGAGCCTGGGAGGCGGGGCCCTCTGCAGTGGCTACTTGTCTAGCGTTCTGATGGACACAAACCCAGATGCCACATTCCATCGAAACTACCCACAGGAGACAGCACCCACAGAGCCAGGCTCTTTTCTGGGCTTGGCCAGTGTCCAGTGCCACGACACTTGCTGCCCTGGCTGCTCTCTGAGCGGCAGGGACCCTGGCCTGCACCCCCTGCAGAGGCACGGCTCTCCTCGTTCAAGGAACACCACAGCCAGCAAGACAGGCCCAGCCACGGGCCGAGCTCAGCCCACCACCAGCGGCTGCTCTACTCACACCGATGCTGCTTGGAGAGAACCACACCCAGAGTCATCTCAGCAACAGGAGCAAGTGCCCCCTCAGGCTCCAGCAGTGCCCCAGGGATCCCTGGGGAGCAGGGCTGCAGGGGCTTGGGACTTTCCATGGGAAGCATGGTGGGCAGACCAATGGAGGACACAGTGACGGCAGAGGCCACTGCTCCCTGGCCCTCTCAGCCACTTGTTCCCAGAGGCACTGATCTCAGAGGTCCAGTGTGGAAAGCACTTGGCTGGGGAGGTGAGGCACAGGGCTTCTGCTGCCCAGAAGGCTCCCAGCACTGGCTGCCTCTCCATGAGCACATGGAGCCTTTGATTGCTGGGGGAGGTGACTCTCCAGGAGCCTGAGGTGGCAGCAGGTGTGCAGCCATCGAGCGTGTTCAGGAATAGAAAGGGAAAGACTGTTGTCAGGTGGAGCACCACTGGGGCAGGTGCTGAGGGGAGTGAGCAAACCCTGGTCGTGCAGCAGGACAGCACCGCCGTCCAGGTCATGGCCGTGATCTGTATTGGAGGTGGAGTGCAGCAAGCAGAGGCTATGCCAGCAGTGCTCTGGCCTGGGAAGGGGGCCCCACCTCCAGTTTCGGGTGGCAAGTGGATGCTGCAGTTGGGAGGGAAAGCAGGTGCGGGCCACCCACCCCTGGGAGGCTACTCGCCGCCGGGGCCCCTGGAAGGGAGTGGCAGAAGCTTTACTTCTCCTCTGTGGACAGGCGGTGGAGGGCGGCGCCCGCGCCCTCCAGTCTCTGCTTGTGCTCCAGCTCCTGGTACAAGCCCCTGGGCACTGCATCCAGCCCGTGCAGCAGGCCGAACAGGCAGCCGGCGATGGCCCCAGTGGCTCCGCTCTCACCTGGAAGGTCAGACACAGGTGTGTCGCTACCCAGAACTGCTCCTCCCAGGGCCCTCTTTCAAGTCAAGTCCCACCTTCCCTGGTAGGACAAGGTTCTGGTCCTACAGGGAGCTTTCTGCTCTGGCCACCCCCATCACACGAGTGCATTGCCATGCATTGTTGGGGGGACTGTAGGGATGATGGCCTCTCAAGGTGGGCCCCCTGTGGGCACTTCCCCTCTGGCTCTGCTGGATGCCCATGCCCAGGCTGACCCCCTCGGCCTGGCCTGGCTCCAGGCCCTGCACAGCAGAGGTTCTCTGCCTGCGCATGGTGCGCCCCAGCCCTGCCCTCCAGGGCTCCACAGATGACCCCTGCCCAGACCCCACAGCCCTCGGCCTCTCCTCAGCTGGGTCCCCAGCAGGTCCCTGCTTTTCCAGAGCCCACAGAGCCAGGCAGCCTCAGCACCTCCACGTGGGAGAAACCACACCTGACCCAAATCAGCGACTCCAGTGAGAGCAGAGGTCCCCTGCCAGGCCTGGGAGGAGACATTGTCTTTCTCCTCAGGGTCACACTACAGTGCCAGGGGTGGGTGCTGCCTGGAGAAATGGAGCAGGAAGTGGGGCAAGCTCATCTGGCCGGGGCCTGACTGCCCCGCGCAGCTGGGCCTGCACAGAGCCACAGAGGCACAGGACGGCAGAGCCTCAGTGGGCCCGAGTGCAGCCCCAGACCTGGCCATCACACGCACAGCCCTCCTGACAGCAGCCACCCCAGCTGCCTGTGGCCTCTGTCCTCGCAGGTGTGCAGGCGACAGAGGCCTCCTGAGGGGCCTGGTGGTGGGCAGAGTGTCTGTGGCCCTGGTGCTCTGCAAAGGCCCCCAGGGGCTCACCTCCGTGGAGCATGGCCCGCTGGCACAGCTCGGTCCAGCTGCTGCCTGCTGCAAGGAGGGCGTCGTAGGCTATCATGGGGGCGTCATGGCCTCGCCGTCCCCCTCGGCCTTCTGAGCTCCACCTCTTGTAGGTCTGAGGAGAGCCAAGTGGAACCGGTCAGCGCGCATCCCCACCAAGAGCCAGGCGCCTCCCTCTGCCACCCACCACGTGCCATGCTCGCTCGGGCTGCGGGCAGCAGTGTGCAGGCAGGACTCGCCTTCTCTCTCTCCTCGGCATCGTAGCGGTCAGGAAAGGTGGCTGCATTTTCTGAGGCCTCACTGATCTTCCTCTCCTCCAAGTAAAACTGCCACTTGGCTTCAAAGTAGAACCAGTGCTCTTGGTACTCTAGACACAGCACAGGGGAGTGGCTGCTGACCATGGCAGGGAGGAGGGGCAGCCTGCCTCCCTCCCGGGAGCAGAGAGCCACAGGAAGGGAGCTGGGGACGGGAGCAGCTCCAGAGCTGCTAAGGCGCACTCCCAGAGAGACGGGGAGAGCTGTGCTCTTGGGGCTCTGATCTTCGTCCTGCACTGATTTAACCAGTGCTGACGGGAGAGCTCCATGAAACCCACCCCCAGGGGTGTCGGAGCAACTTCTGGTCACTTTGGGGAGGACACTGGCCTGGCCACGAGTCCCAGCTGCACACCTCAGAGACCACACAGGGCCACTTCCAGAGCTCAGAGGAGCAGCAGGCAGAAGACCCTGAGCCCTCCACCACCACTGCATGCGAGGCCAGAGCCTGTCCAGCTGCCTCACTCCCCTCCTCGAGGCTGGAGGCCCCTGAGGACACCAGCTGTGTTGGCTCTTAGGGCTGCTAAGGCCTTAAGCCCTAAGGCCACCTTCATTGGACCCGGATGCTTTCTGCCTGTCCAGGGCTGGGGAGCAGAACAGAGAGGCAGAAGCCCTCAGGTCATGGTCAGCACTCGGGAAGTAACTGCAGACACATGGGCATGGCCAGCAGAGCCACTCGGACTGCAGCTACAAGCCCAGAGGACATCTCCTGAGAGTGTCACAGAGCTGAGTTCTCTGCAGGTGCCATTAGGACCTGTTGGGTTCTCATTAAAGGAGCTCCAGATGCCAGGTCAGGCACACTTATGATCAGACTCGCAGGCCTGTTTTGGGCTTCCATCAGCTCATGGGCTTTTCAGTACCCACAAGAAAGAGGGCTCCAAACCAGCTGGCCGACCCCTGTGCCCTGGAGCTCAGGGTGTGGGTGGACCACTGTACGGAGCACGCAGAAATGCTCTGGGCAGCAGAGTGCTGGGGTGCCGTCAGAAGGTGGAGGCAGCGCCGCGGGGCTGCACCCTCCAAGGGCACCACCGCCTCCTTCCAGGTCAGGGTGAGCCCACTGCGGAAGGGAGCCCACCAACTGGCAAGGCCTGTCTGGGCTGCCCTGCACTGGGGGTGGCAGAGCTGTCGGGGTCAGAGGAACCAAGAACCACAGCCCAGGTCACAGGAAAAACCAGCCATGACACTGCTCATGGCACCACACAACCCCCTACAGGAGCCAAGTCACACGGAAGGTGTTCCACAACTCAGGGAGATGGGCACAGAGCCTTGCCATCCCTGCAGGTCGAGGGCCCCTCAGGACCCTGGCCCCATGCTCAGCTCTCCCTGCCTCTCCTCTCCTCTCCCCAGCACCCCTGGCCCATGCTTTCCTCTCCTCTCCTCTCCTCTCCTCTCTTCTCTTCTCCTCTCCTCTCCTCTCTGCTCCTCTCCTCTCCGCTCCTCTGTTCTCTCCTCTCCTTCCATCTCCTCTCCCCCAGAAACCCTGGCCCCTCTCCTCCATGCTCCCTTCCCCTCCCCTCCCCTCCCCCCCCCTGCCATCCGAGGAGCGTCGAACACCCTTTCTCAGGAAGTTTCCTCAACATGTAGGAATGTCAAAGGATCCCCTGGGCTGCCTCACCTGGCACCTGTCCCTCTCAGAGCCAAGGGCCTCTCCCCTGGCCAGCCAGCTGGGGAGAGCTGTGGTCTTCCTGGTTCTGCATGCGGCTCTGACCTGCATTTCAGAACTCCTAAGCAGAGCATGCTTGGATGCCCTTCACCCAAGTCATTGGAAGTGACCCATGATTGACATGCTCATTAATATGGCACCTGTGTCCTAAAATGGGAACTCGGGGAACCAATGTCCAGAGTGGGCACAGATATCTGTGACCTGGTGTCCTGGGGTGCATACCTCCCCGGCTGGGCGGTAATGGGGTCTCAGGTCAGGCTGGGGTGCTGGTTTGGCCCTCAGAGGAAACGCTCCACTCAGCTGCACTGCAGACACCTGTGTCACTTGCACACTCCAGCACAGCCCAGCTCCTCTTTGCCTTTGAGAGGCAGAGGGTGAGGAGGAGTCTGGAGACCTGGAGCCGGGGATGATGCTGCGGCACGGCCTGGCTCTCCAGGAGCACCCGCTCCACTCTGAGCAGGTGTTTGCTCCACCAGATTTCCTCTGGCTAGGCAGAGCTGACCTCACTCCCCTTTGTGAGGTCAGCTGTGTGCACACTGACCGGAAGGGATTCTCCTGGCCCGTGTGGGGCGTGTGGAGGAGCTGCCTGGTGGAGAGCCTGAGTGCTCACCTGCCATGTGCCGAATGGTCTTCCTGCAGTACTCTTCAGCCAGCGGGACCACCTTCAGCATGTCTCTCCCCCACTGCACCAGCGGCTTTCCTTGGACTGCGTAAGAGGCAAACAGGGCCGTGCACAGGGAGCCGAGGAAGCCTGCAGGTGGGAAGAGAGAGCCCACCATGTTGCTGGCCCCTGGGTCCTGAGCAGACCTGGCCAGGGCAGCCTGGGTGACTGCGTGGCAGCTCTGCCCGGGGCTGTGGCACCTGCCTTTCCAGGCTGCCATGCGAGCTGTGAGCAGACAGCAGTGGAGTGGGCTCCCCTCTGCTGGAGCGGGCTGATCACGCCCTCCTCCCAGGCCTGGGGAGAGGGCCTGGACGGCCATGGTGTGATCCAGAGGTTCCAGACAGTGCTGGCCCCCCATGCATCCGAGGGTCCCTGCGAATAGGGCGATGTCGCCCAACCCAGTTCATCCTTGCACCCCCAGAGCCTGGTTGACAGAGGGCCTGTGGGTGCTGTACACACCATTGCCAGGAGTCGGCGGTGTAGCTGAGGAGGTGAAGCTGCGGAGGTCGAGCCCCTCGCTCCAGGTCACAAGGCCACAGAGCCAGGTCTGTCTGAACCACCCAGATGACAGATTTGGAAAGGAAAGCCGTCCCAACTGCAGATAGGCTCTCTGAAGTCAGTTCACAATAGTACTGCCACCCTTGTCCTGTGACAGGGGAGGCAGGACTGGGTTGGCCACTCACCCTGGTGCAGTGCCCAGCTCTCCTGACCACACCATCCTCCCAGTGCTGCCTCTGGGCCAAGTCAGCACCCCCAGCACACCTCCCTTTCTTCTCCTTGGTCCCACATGAACAAATTCAGAACCAAGGGGCATTCTTTCCCCTCATGACCTCCCAGTGTCCCCACGCTGGCACTGTTTCAGGGGGAAACAGACCTTAGGCAAAGGCAAAGATCGAGAAATGGCCCAATTCCCCAAATAAACAACCAAACTGAAAGGTTAGCCCTGCCTCCCAAGACTTCCAGTCCAGGGAGCAGAGAGATCGCAGGAGTGCCAGGTGGCTCCAGGCTCCCCCGGCAGCAGGGCCTGCGCCTATCTGGTGCCAGCAGTACCTGTGGGATGGTTGTGGGTCATTCTGCCGCACTCGATGCTGACTTCGATCAGGGTCCCCAGCCGCTCCGGCTTCCAGTACCGCATGCCAATGCACATGGCTTTCGTGGCAGCTCCGAATCCTGAACCTACGTGGAGATGGGAACCAGAGTCAGACTTTTGCTCTAATAAGCCCACCTCTGGCAATCTAGCAGCATGAATGTTTCTAAAGTACAAAACCTCATGGAATAGCACATTCACCAGAATGTCGTTTAGGATTATTTTTACTAGATAATTTCTCAACTATAGATTTTATTTATTTATTTTTTTAAATTAGATGTTGATAGACCTTTGTTTTATCCATTTATTTATATGTGGTGCTGAGAATTGAGTCCAGTGTCTCACACATGCTAGGCAAGTGCTCTGCCACTGAGCCACCACCCCAGCCCTCACCTATAAATAATGGACCTACTAGTGTCCATTATTTAAACTGGGTAAAAGTATGTATGTATACACACACACACACACACACACACATGCACACACAGTTGTTTTTCCATTGTATGCAAATTGAAAGAAAAGACATACCATTTCTCTGTTGTATGTTGGATTATGTAGGAAAAGTTTGTGAACAATTAAAAACAAGGTTCCTGTGTGGGGCTGTCATTTGGGTGAGTGAACACTGGCAAGCCATCCACGCCTGACAACAGAGAAGAGATGGAACAGACAAAGCTTGGCCACTCAGAGCAGACATGGTGGCACGGGGACATGCCTAGGACAACTCCTGCTGGGAAGCTGTGGAGACAGATGGGCACCCACCGTGCACTTGCAATCAGATCTGCCTTTCTGTGTAAGAGCAGCTGCACCTGGAAGCCCCCGGGGGCACCTGGCTTCTTTAGGAGTCGTGCATGCGATGAACACTTAACTCTCTGAGGAAACCCCACACCGCCTCCGAGTGGCTGCCACTGACACCCACAGGCTCCTCCACGTCCTGGCAGTCTGTGCCACGGAGTCTGTGACTTCAGCTGCTATGCTAGGTTGCACTGGTGTCGTAGTGTGCTTTGCATTCACATTTCCAATGAGCAACAATGTCCAGACACTTCTGCGCCTGCTTGATGACCTTGAGGTCAACACTACCATGGGGAGATGCTGGACCTTGGCCTGTTGTGTTGGGCTGCTTGCTGTCTTTACAGGGTCCTCCATACTCCCTGGATTCAGGTTCTCTGCCACAACTTCTTCTTTCCTCCTTGTCAGTCTGTGGGGAGAACACTGACATGGGGTGCTCCTCCTCTTCATTTCCTGGAAGGTCACGCACAGCGTTCTCCTTGCTGGAAGTAGGATTTCCTGTGCAGACCCGGGACCTGGAGGCGTGGCTGCAGTTTTTCCATACGGCACTGGCTTACTGGGGCATCCACTTTCTGAGTGATGGATTGCTCTTTGTCCTTCAAGGAACTCGTCCATTTCACTTGAGTTGTCAAACTCATCAACCTAACATTGTTAATAACTGCCCCTGCTTTCCCTTTAATGTCCACAGAAGCAGTGGTGGTCTCACCTGCCTTGTCCTCTCTCTGCTGGCCAGCTAGCCAGAGGACTCACTTTTTTGGCTTTTGGCGTGGTTGATTCCTGTCTTGTTTTCTGTCGCTGTCTTCCACCCAAGTTCTCTCTCCTGCTTCCCTTGGGCTTCACTTGCTCTTGTTTTTCTGGTTTCCTAAGGTGAAAGCTGACGTCACTGGCTTAAAACCTTTCTGTTGCAACTTCTGCTGTGGCTATGGGTCTGCTGGTTCCTCCCGGCAGCTCTGCAGCTCCTCTTCACACATTCTGAGGTTGCCGTCGGGTGCATGAAGGCATAGGGGGTGTGTCCTCCTGATGAACCAGGCCCACTTAGCAGGACCAAGTTGCTTCTTTGTTCCTGCCAACATGTTTTGCTCCAAAAGTTACTGCATACATCATCTACACAGTGGATGCAGCTTCTGTGTCTGTGGAGCTGGGGATGGAGCCACCATTTAAAGGCAGTTGACATTTTCTGTTTCCTGAGTTCTATCCTTACAGTTCTGACATCCAAGAGCTTGGCACAGGCACCTCCTGAGCTCTGGTGCAAGCCTTCTGGCGGAAGCAATTTCATGAGAGAGAGGCAGTGAGGAGCCTCAGGAGCTGTAGAGCAGCTGCACTGGCCCTTCCCAGGGGGTCGCAGCATCGCGGGTGTCTGTCACCCTGCTGCATAGGGCGCTGAGGCTCCCCTGGTTGGCAGTGACGGACACTGCCACACCGCAAGGTGCAGGAGCCTAGCACTGGGAGGCTATGCCCAGGGGAAGGACTGTCTTCAACTGCCTCCTTCCCTCTTCCTTACGGATGTGGACCGCAGGTGGAGACTTGGAGGGCTGCAGGGGAAGAGCTGCACAGCACTGAGGCCCCTTGAGGCTGAAAGGTACCAAGGCAGTTCTTGAGCCTGTTAAAAGTCAGAGTACCCACCCCAGGAAACAGGTCCCCTGTAGCTTTATGAAGACACATCTCAGCCAGGTGTGGGAGGCTGGGACAGGAGGATGCAAGCCAAAGGCCAGCCTGGGTGACTTGGCAAGACCCTGTCTCAAAACAAAGAAAAAATAAAAAGGGTTCAATCCTCTGTACTGGGAGGAAAAAAAGAAGAAGGAGAAGAGCCAGGGTGGGTAGAGGGGGAGAAGGGGAAAAGGGGGAGGTTATATGGTGTGAAAGAAATTTAAAAGTCAAAAAGAAAATTTAACACTGAATATTTGATGATGCTAAATTATTGATGTTTTAGATCTTATAATGGCACGGTGGTGTTTTACAAAGGACTTCTTCCAGAAACACACGGGAGCACTTAAAGTGGACTGACATGACCCCAGGTTGGCTGGACATTCACGAGGGGCACCGCTGCACATGGGAGCCATGAAGTAAGAACAGCAGGGACAGATGCCTCTAGGACGGCGAGGACCAGGTGGAGCGCCTCCTCCCACAGCCCTCCACAGCCGGCACAGGACTCCCCACGGCTGACAGCCGAGGCTGGCCTTCAGAACCCTACGTGTGGGTCAGCATTCGTCATGTTGTTCTCTCTACTCTTGCACACACTTGAATTTTCCAAAGTGAAAAGCTCCAAGTTTTAAATTATGGGATAAACATGCAGATGAAAAGTTGAGATCTCACTGCAGGAGGAAACCGGAGTGGGCAGAGGGGCTCTGGGCTGGAGCCGCCTGCCCAGCAGCTGGACGGCTCCCGAGGCCGAGTGCAGGCTTGACGCAGGGTTGCCAGGCTCTGCTGCGAAGGTGTCACCAAGTCAGCCTCCAACTGAAGGGTTCCCACCCAAGACAAAATATGACACGTGACAGGAAGGCCGCCAACAGTCAAGAAACGGGCGAGGCTGCCCCTGGTCCTTCCGTTGGTGGGGACAGAGGTGGCATTAAGAGTCTAAAAAGAGGGCTGGCCGTGGCTCAGTGGTACAGCGCTTGCCTAGCATGTGTGAGACCCTGGGTTCGATCCTCAGCATGGCATGTCAATAAATAAAATAAAGGTATTGTGTCCATCTGCCACTTAAAAAAAAGAGTCTAAGGAGAAATGTGGCTATAAGCGGTCAGAGACCTGTTCAATGTCACAAAGTGGCATTGGAACTTAGACTAGAAACCAAGTCAGCAGATTCTGTGTTCCTAAAAAGAAAACTATTTAAATCAGTTTTTTTTTATCATAAGAGTTACACATTTATGAGGCAAAGAATAAGAATGAAAATGAAACAAAAACCGATTTTAAAAGCCCCAGAACTCCCCTGCAGCCCGCTGCCTCTTCCCTTAGAGCAGTCTCCCGCGACTCTGCACGAGCACCCTTCCCACGAGCACGGCGGGAGCAGGCAGGAGCCCTGACTTGAACCTGCCACGGTCTCCACCCAGCAGCACACTCCACCCAGGTGCCATGGCCACTCCCAGCAGTCTCTCCCGCACACCTGCACTCCTGGACTGTCTTGTGGGGCTTCTAAACTTCTGGAACTAGGACTACCAGATCAAAGGAAGTGTCCATTATGCAATTCTGACGGATGATGCCAGATTTCCTCCCAGGAGCCCCCTTCACCCACCCGCCAGGAAGCTCCATTGCTGTCTGGCACCCAGAGGTGCCCAAGGCCTTCCGAGCTGCAGCCAGTCTGCACCAGCTGCAGGTGCCCCTTCCAGAGCACCCAGGTCTCTTCCTTTGGCCCATCTGGGACTGTGGGAGCAGCTTGCCTGTGCCCCAGTGTTCCACTGCCTTTTCCGGGAGCACCTTCATGTCAGGGAAAGCCCCTAAGACCAAGTCCAGGACTGCAGCACACCCGCCATGGAGATGGACCCCCGAGAGGGGAGGAGCAGAGGCTCTGCAGAGGCTGGACTGCCTACATGCACACCCCGGGGCCCCAGGCACCCCAGAAATACCCTTACGTAAACCTGGAACTGAAGACAAACCCCTGACAGCCAGGCCTATTCGTAGATGCCCTTGTGGTCCAACAGACCACAAGGGGCAAACCCAAGTGCCAGTGGTGAGGGCAGGGCCATGTCTGCGGGCCTGGCAGCAGATCTGGGGAGGGGCAGGCTCCCTGACCCTTTTCACTGAAGGGCGTGTGCCAGGCCAGGAGGTAGTTATCCGGCTTCAGCAGTGAGCAGCCCTCGACGGTGGCTGGGTCTGGCCGACGTTCCGGAAGCTGCTCGATGGCCGCCACGTAGCCTCTCACCAGCTCGCGGTACAGGTCATCCAGGCACCAGAAGTCTGGGGAGGAAGAAGGAAGACAGAGTCACCTGCACAGTTGGGTGTGGGGTCAGGGCTTGCACATGGAGAGGCCCTGTGATGGAGGTGGCTGACACAGACAGTCCTTGGGCCTGTGACCCAGATGTCACATGGTTGCTATGCCTGTCCTGGTCACACACGAGAACCTGGGAGACCCCCAAGCCCTTATTCTCTGCTAACTGCTCTGTCCCCATGAGAGCAACGCTGAGCAAAATCCCTGCTCCTGGGCACGAGGCAGCCGTCTCAGCTCGCACGAACACTGTGCAGGCCACACTGTGTCCTTGTCCCCATAAAGCAGGTTCTGGGGACAAGTATGGATTCAAATCCCCCAAAGATCATGGACACTGAGGGCAAAACCCGGTCCATGCAGAGCCCGCCCTCGGCCCCCACCGCGGCCAGACGTCTGCACCTGATGGCAGACAGAGCCACACATCACAGCGCTCAGGGAGGCGATTCCTGTCCATGTCCACGTCAGGGGATTTTGGTTGCAAAGCTGAGTGTTTTGGCCACTAGGCTGATCCATGTGTGGTGGAGAGAGGTCACCCTGATGCTGGAGTCCAGGTGCTGGCCACACTGAGAGTAGGCTGTGTCAGGTGAGGCTGTGTGGGTGCTTCCCAGCCTCTTGCTCTGCACCAGAGCTGTGCCCAGGTGTCTGGGCTGCCTTGGTGCCTGTGAGAGGCAGCACTTCCCCCTCTCCCTTGGTGATGAGGGCCTGCCTTCCGGGGTGGTGGGATATGAACTTGGAGGAGGGAAGAGATTGTGAGGGCAGGTGTATGCCTGCCCCTGGAAAAGTTAGGGCCAGAAAACCCAGAGACTTCCTTGTGGCTGAACCAGAGCCAACGCTGCAGAGCCATGGCACAAAAAGTGGGGAGGGCCACTGACAGCTTGCAGCTGTGAGCCCTGAATCAAGAGCACTCCCATCCCAGCCCCCAGGGTCCCTGGACAGTGGGGAGTCTGGGATGCAATCCCTATGGGCCTTCCCTGGGCAAGCAGCAGGGTGCCCAGTTCAGAAGCCCTGTTTGGGAGGAATGAGTGTCACGCATTCAGGGAGGGGCCCACATGGCAGCCCTACAGGAGGAAGCCAGCCTTGGCCTGCACAGGGACCCTGGGGGTGGAGGATCATGGCTGTCCAGCTGTCTGTAAACTGACAGGGTTCTGGCTCAGTCTACAGTGCTATCCCTTTGCAAATGGCCTGCTTTCCCTCCAGCCTGGCCAGCCAGCCTGGCCTTCCTGAGTTCTCTAAAGTAATGACTTTCATTCCAGAATCAGATACCACAAAATGATGAAGTTAACATGAACTGCTTTCTGTAAAGCAAAATAAAGTCCACACAACAAAATGGCGGTCTGGGTTTGGGGTCACACACTTGTAATCCCAGCAATTCAGGAGGCTGAGGCATGAGGATTGCAGCAAGACCCTGTCTCAAAATAAAGGACACAAAGTGGGGATGTGGCTCAGTGGAAGAGCACCTGGGTTCATCCCGTCCCAGTACAGAGGCAGGCTGGGGCACAGCTTGGTGCAGATGACATCCTGGCCTGAGCAGCCGGGGCCGGTCCTGGAACAGGGGCCAGTGGCAGCAGAGAGCCTTTTCAGTTGAGTCCACATAGGAAGCAGGTTCCCTGGGCTGTGGACGGCTGTGCTGTGGTGGCCTACTAGTCATGCTGCTGTCCCACCTTGCCTCCTGAAGGACAGGCCAGTTAGGGAGACTGCCTGTCATGACAAGAGGCAAACAGCACCAAGTGTCCTCGAGGGCACTGCTGAGAAGGGGCTGTGGTTGACGGGGACACACGGGCACACCCTGGCAGCCCTCCACCCATGGCTGCTCTGCTTGGCCTGAGCGCTGACAGTTCTGTTGACCCGTAGAAGCACAAGGTCCAGCTCGACTGACCAAGCCTCCCAGTGCTCACCCACTTCCGTTGGGGTTCTGTGGACCTCACTCTGCCTTAGGGGTACCAAAGTCTCAGGAGGTGATCGCATCAGTGTCACCAGCTTGGAAGAGATGAGCCAGAACATGGACCTGAGAAGCCGAGTTCCAGAGCGAGCTCTCTGAGGATGGCAGCCCCTGCAGCCTCATCTGGGCTTGCTGCTGCCCGTGGAGGGACGTGGCGGCCTCACCTCCTGCACTGGTGAGTCTTGCCAGCTTCTGCTCTATGCCGAGCATGGGACGCACCTACTGGATGATGCCCAGGCCACATGGCTTGCAGGCCAGGTGTGCAAGAGCAGGTCCCCTTGCAGAACTCTGCCCGACTTGGGAACATGTTGAAGAGCCACTGCTCACTGGGCTCAGGGAAGTACCTGCATGGCCACAGTGACCTTGGGGAGTCGGGAGAGCATGTGAAAACAAGGCCAGGGCCAGACCGAGATCCTGGCCCCACTGTCCCTCACGCAGCTGCATGGCACTGGGCACGAGCCTTTCTGCATGTGAGCCTCTTACCTGGAGCACGGCAGCACTGAAGTCACGTGGGCTATGAGGACACCCACCCTGGGACCAGGCATGAAGGGCAGGCTACACGCTCACATGCCAGAAGCAGCCTGTGGTTATCAGTGTGGCTTGGAAACCCTACACTGGAAGGCCACAGTCCGGGACTCAGAGTCTGGGCTGTTGAAAACTAAACTTAAATGAAATTTCAACTTTGAGTGTGAGTGAGTTGAAAGATATGCTTGCTGTAGAGCAAGTGATAAAGGGGAATCAATCTTTGGGAGTCTCGTGACACAAACAGGAGGCCATGACAGGGCATGACGTGTGGCAATTGCCACCTTGTGGGGACCTGACCTCCTACTTGGGAACATTGCACCGTTTTCTACCCCTGCTTCACCTTATGGTGGACTCTGTCCCAGGTGCTCTCCAAGTAACCACACAGCGAGGCAGGTGCCCAGGGCTTCTGCACCTCCTGACGTGCTGGAGACAAGCACATGTGAGGACTTTGTGAACACGCAGAGCCAGCAGCAAGGGAGAGCAGGTGCGGGCTGTGCTCTCGGGCAGGTCTGCAGGTGACTGGGCTCTGGGCTCGGGGCACCATGTTGGTGCTGGTGAGGGCAGAAAGGCACACACATCTGCTAAAAGACCAGAAGCAGGGAACACGGGTTCCAGAGTCGAGGAGACGCCGCTCTCAGCAGGCTGTGGCTTATCTTACTGACATGTTTCAGCCCTCTCATCGGCTATTTAGGGACGAGCGATGGCATTCCTACACAATGACCGCAGAGCTAAACTGAGCCTGCTCACTGCACACGAGGGGAATGGTGACGAGAAGGCACAGATGAAATCCACTGACTTTGGAGCTGCCCTCCGATCCTGGCTTTGCAATGGCGGACTCATAGCACCTACAGGACTTGAAACGCACGGGAGCTGCGGGAGAGCTGCCCTTCTGTGCACCTACTGATTCTCTGAAACTCATGAAATCTGGTTATCCTAAGATCAACCTGCTCCTTACAGAACACTTTAAGAGACTGTCCCCCCAGATCCAATCAGTTCTTCGTGTTCTGCAGAACACATGTACATAGAAGCAATGTCCAAGATGAACATTCTGGCAGATCCGTCAATATTAGTTCATGGGATTGAGCTGTGATGCCCGAATGGTTGTGTATCAGTGCTCCAAACTTCAAGCTGGTTGAACTTTATATTCTGCACTCAAGAACAGAAGGCTCCCCGTCTAGTGCAGCAGCAAGCCCTCACCCTGCTGCCACCAAGAGGCTCTGAGGCAGGGGCTGGAGGGCTGCCTGGAGGAGACGGGCTGCTGGGCCTAGCTGGCGCTCCACCAGACGGGGCTGTTCAAAGCTGAACCTGCGAGGCAATCCTGTCACCTACAGACACCACAGCAGAAACACGACCTGTGCCTGAATTCCTGAGGGACGCTGGTGACTCCACCTCCCAGGCCCCGGCTCAGAGGTGGCCTGCACCCCACCCCGGCCTGAGCAGTGCGGGCAGTGCCCCAGGCCTCCCTACCTGTGGCGAGCGCCTCGGCAGTGGCCAAGTGCATGATGGTGTTGTCACTCACTGGCCACTTTCGGGGAGAGAGCACCAGGTGGTCCAGACCCCCGATCTTCTGCAGCTCCTCCTGGACGGAGCCCAGAGCACTGTTCTCCCTGCAGACGTTGCCGTAGCCCAGGGCGTCCCCCACGCTCCCCAGCAGCATCGCAGCTGTGAACTTCTCCATCTCCAGGCGGCTGCACACACCCTGTAGCTGCTTCTGTCCTTCCCTGGCCACCCTCGGCGGGCTTGCTGACATTTATACTGGTCATTGTATCGCTATCCAGCGCCCTCTAAGTGGCCAGGCACTCCTTTCCTGTCTCTGCAGGTGGCACCAATGAGAAAAGGCTCTGACCCCACCACGTGGGAGGAGTCAGCCTCTGCAGGACCTGGCTCTGGGGACCTCGGGATTGTGGGGGCGGGGGGTGTGTGCTGCAGGCATCGGGGCCACTCTGGGCATCTCCTGGAAGGTGTGTGCACACCCAGGGCACAGCAGGGTGGTGTGCCCCCAGAACGGCGGCCCCAGGCTCCTGGAGCCCACCTTGTCTTCTGCCCGCCCCCTTTGGCCCCAGGCAAACACTCCTCTGCTGTTTCTGTTAACTGCCTTTTCTAGAAATTTCAAACAAATGTATCTATTTTGTTATATACCAAAAGTTTTCTAGAAATCTGTGGCCTTTTGTGTCCTTTGAATATCACTCATCAGTTTCATCCTTTGGAGAATGTTTCAGATTAGAAAACATTCACAGAAAACTAAAAATACAGCATAAAGACAAAGTTGCCCTGGCTCCTTGGGGCAGTCAGGCATGATCTTGCAACCCCTGCAGCAGGTTCCACGGCCTCGAGGTGAACGGGCGGGGATGGCACAGGATGGCACCTGGTCACTCCACTGGAGCCATGTGACAACCTGTGCGTGCCTGCTGCAGCGGGAATGAAGCTCACAAGTGTGTCGCTCAACAGAGTTCCGGGCCTGAAGCACACAAGCAAGAGCCCCAGGGGGGCGGCTGCCTTCCTGCTCACACCCACCCAGAGGCTGCAGGGGCCTCCGGTAGGAATTTCAGGAGGCGGCAGGGCCCAGTGGTGCAGCACTCCGTGCATGACCAGCGCTTTTTGAACAGATTCTGGGGTGTTTCCAGGCAGCACAGTTTCAAGATTCTGAAGCAGTCCTTCAAAACCAGAAGGTGAGCAAGTTCCCAGGGCAAACAAGACCACACACCCACCAGGAGGGACAACTGCCCAGCCTGGGGGTATAGCACGCTGGGGGTACAAGCCTCACTGCCCAGAAGTGGGGGGAGTTCTGCTGAGGGTCTTGGGAATGACTTCCACACGATTTGCCTTCATCACACGGATCAAGAGGCAAGGCTTGTGCAGGGCCTTTGTCCACTCAGTTATCTAGAGCCCCAACTCTGCTAGGCAGCGGAGAGGTGGCAACAAAATTCAGTTCACTCTTGTCCTCAGGAAGCCTGAAAGGCACAGTTCTCCAACACAACACACACCCTCGGTGTGTATGGGGGAGCCCATCAGAAATCTCAGGCAGGGACCTGGTGAGGCAACCGGGTCACGTCAACACAGCTGTGGCTGAATGTATCTGGGCACATGATGCCCATGGATCCTCTAAATGCTCTGTATTGGGTACAGCCTGTAACTTCTCAGAGAACCATGCTTAGCATCAGTGATACTGACAGAGAACTGGAATGATGGGAGCTGTCTGTTTGGGCCACGGTTATCTAGCTGGATCAGACACCAGGTGGGCAAGGGGCTTTCCTTGCCCTTTTCCTGGCCCTTGATAAACAGCAGGTGGCACATATCTCTACACAACCAAGAAGACCAGAACGACACAAGTCTGGGGAAAATGCTTTATTGTGGTGTTTCTGAAGTTCTTAGCATCTTTGTAGCATGCACAACTCAAGTGAGACTAATGGAAGCAGAAGAGCAGTTTTTGAAGTCTGACCAACTTTACTTCAGTATCAGCATTAGACAGATACCAGCGCTGCAGTGTCTACCGGCAGCCCCACAGAATTTCAGACCTTCAACAGGAGGACTGTGGACCTCCATCACTTAGTCTCTGAACAGAACCATTACAGAGTTCAGGCAGCTTAGAGGGGTGCTGCTCTGCTTCTTGGGTTTTTATTAAAGCCAGAGGTTGACTGAAGAAATGCTGAGTCAGACTTACAGAGATGGCCCTTTCCTCTTTTATAGACAGGGCGAGAGAGCCTGAGAAGGTCACGTGGCCTATCCTGAAAGCACTAGCCTCATCCTCCAGTCCTCCATCCCTGCTGGCCTCTGCAAGGCTTCTGCTCAGGGGCACTGGCTCACGATCCTCGCCTCGAGGGGCTGTTTCCTAAGGCTGCCTAAGGCTGCAGCATGTCCACTAGAAGCTCAGTACAGGGCAGGGGTGGGGTGAGCACTGTGTGCACAGGACACTGAAGATGACTCAGAGAGCCCCGCCCATCTGCTCCATGGCCTGCTGCAGGAGGCAAGGCACGCTGTGGCACAAGGTCCTGTAAATGCCAAGGAAGGTCAGCACAGTGCTTGTTCAAAGCTCAACCACAGGAGTGGCAGCACCCAAGCCTCCACGCCCGTGTGCACGATGGGGCTGGGCCAGGAGACTCAGAAGAAGCAGACAGTGACAGGTCGTAAGGTCAGGCTGCAGCTCCAAAGGAGACGAAGGTCTCAGGTGTGGGTGCTTTGGATACTGTGAGAGGGCCGGACGCTGGGCACCGTGGGGATCGCAGGCAGAGGAAAGGAACCAGTGCATTTGATTTTTCTAAATTTGCAATTCGCCACTTAAAAAAGAAGTATTTTTTCATGGAAAATTTTCTTTTAAAATAAAATATATTAAAAGTGTGAGATTTCTCAGGAAGGTGAAACCACAAAATATCAGAAGTACAGGCCCACTGGCTTGACAGTGTGGTCTTGCTGGAGTCACACCACACGAGCCATCACTGCAGACTGCAACGGGGTCTTATATAAAATGGCTTTCAGAGAAAATGAACATCCAAGCAAGACGGACAGCAAGACTACCAGGAGGGACAGCACTGGATTCCCAGACGAACCTCAGGCCAGGATGACCCTGATTTCCTGGCACTGAGATTGTTCTGACTTGCACATAACCACACCCTGCCCAGGACGCAGACACTGCTTTCCACATGTGACTACAATGGGCCTGTGATACAATTCAGAAAGTGCTGGCGTTCACCTGAACCACGCATCAGACGGACGCTCCCAAAGCAGCAGCTGCAGCAAGGTGCTGACCCCTGCAGCAGCCGTCCTCTGGGGAGCTGCCCCATGGAGCCTGCACCAGTCACTGTGGCTCTGAGCAGAGGATGACATTCCAGCTCCGGAAAGAAAAGGCAGCGTCTGAGGCTGGCAGCGAAGCACACAGCGCTACCGGGGAGCCTGCAGGGTGGAGTCGGCTGCAGACCTCACTCCAGCTTCAGCTGCGTCTTCCACCAGTGAGCACTGGCCGAGCGAACTCCACAAAGTCATCGATAAGGACAGGCCATGCTCCTACAGAGAAGCAGACACCATCTTTAGAAGTCACTATTAGTGCAACCGCTACACTCAAAGTACTTTTTCCAAAACTAATTCCTATTTCAAGAATCCAAATGATCTGCCATTCACAGAGCTCATGTTTCACCAAATAACTGGCTGAAGTGCCTAATTCTCTTGCCGGCAGGCTCGGGTCAGTGAGTCACGGTGTGACTGGCCTGTGGACAGCATATCACTCACTGAATGGGTGCTTTCTTGGGTGGTTTCCAGGCATTTAGGACCAGCTGGTCTGGGACAAACATGCAAATGTTTGTCTTCTGCAGGAAGGAGCTGATTTTGCAAGTTGGGGGCATTCTGGTCAGCAGGGGTGTTGCCTCACTGCCTTTTTTCCAGCCACACTCCTCACAAAGGCCTGGTTCCACCCAGCCCAAGGTGTCCCAGCAGCTCTTGCCCAACCCCCACCCACTGCTAAGTGCTATCCACGCTGTGGAGGCCTCTGCCTGGGACTGCCCTGTCCAGGGTGGCATGCCTAGAGCCCAGGAGGAAGCCAGACACCCCTGGGGTAGCGCCCCAGGCATGGGGGCATGTACATGCACACAGCCACATAAACCACCAAGTCTCCCCATCAGCAGCAACAGCAAGTATCCTGTGGGACCCTGAGGAACCAACAGGAAGGGGACCTCTCCAACCCCAGCTGTGGAAGGGCTGCCTGTCTGACCAGTGCTGCCCCTCCCTCTGGAGGCCTCTGAAGTCCTACAGTGCCCAGTACCTTCTTCATCGTAGTTAGACATATCATCTGCAATCATGTTTCCAAAATCTAGCAGAAGGTTCCAGGTGTCCCTTGGAATTGATCTTTTGTGATGTTCCTAATACATAAGAGAGAGAGAGAAAAAAAAGGGGATGGGCTGATTCTCTGGAAGAATCTGTTATTCAATGTTTCAGAAACAGCAAAGCCCCAAAGGCAAATGTGACACTGTACCCTGGAGGTGGAGCCCGGCAGGTGTGCTGGCCCTGCCTCTCTTGTCAACTGTCTTCTGCCTTCTTCGGAGGTGCTCATCCTCCTGAGGGCGGGGCCATAGTGCTGCCACCATGTGCACACAGCTCATCAGTGCCACGAGCTATGACTCAACTGGGCAGTTTCCTTTCTCCCACACAACGCGTGGCAGGAGGTCAGCACAGCTGGGCTCTGCTGTGTTGGCACCCTTACTTTGTTCTGTGGCTCCACAGCATGGGGTTCTCTGGGGAAAGTCAGGAGTTTGGGCGTGGGGGTGGTGGGCACATGGTCAGACTTCTGGACAGCTCAAGAGGAGCAATTCAGCAAGTATACCTGCAGGGTTTCACGACAGCCCCTCCAGAGGCCACACATGGTGAGCACCACCAATAGATGGAGAGCAGGAGGCTCACAGAACCCCCAATGTAGAGCAGAGTGAGTCTCCTGGGCCCAAGAAAGGAGCAGAGGCAGCTCCTCTTGCCACGCCTGCCATGCTGTGGTGAAGACCTCCTTCCACTGCCACTGCAGTGCAGCACGTCTGGTTCCTGCCACTGCCACATATCCTCTCACCCCACCCACTTCTAATGCCCCATGGTTGCGCCGGTTGCCCACAGTGGCTCAGCAGGACACGGTGCCTGCCCCCTGCCCAGCCTCGCTCGCTCCTAACAGGCCCATTGAGGCTCCTTTCTTCCTGAGCACTATAAAACATATTTTGAAACCTTCCCAGAATACACAGTGGCTGGGATCTCTGGACACTGGGACCTGGTGCACAGCTCTGGAGTCCCTACTGACCCGCAGTGCGTGTGGCCCAGCCCTTTCCTCAAGGATGTGAAGTTTCTCAGGATTAACAGAGATTATTTGATGAGGGGGCCTCAGAGGAGATGGTGAGTCCAGGGCTGCTGCGGTGCACCCCCACTCTTCTAGACCCCATCTGGAGGAGTCTCTCCTGGCCTCAGCAGGGGGCAGGGCAGAGCAGCACCTCTCCTGACACCCGAGCCCTTCTGAGCAGGACCGTGTACCCAGGGCTTCCAGGTGGAAGGCTTCAGTTACGTGATTATCATTCTGCTCAGCCTCAAAGCTGATGGCCTCCCCTTCTGATGGGCACACCCACCAGGAAACACAAAACTTACCAGCAGAAATGTGTTCCACAGATCTAAAAATTTAAACCTTCCCGATAACACTAATTTCCAATATGCAACAGCCATTTCTAAATCTGGCAAAAAAGAGAAATAGTAGTTAATAAATCCCAATCTCTTTTTCTACTGTACAAAAAATGATACTCGCTTGATTGAAAAAATTTTGGCAATCCTATCCAAGAGTCATGAGGCCTAATCTCATTCAATACAAACATTTCTGAAAATGGTAGGTAATATAATTTTATGAATCTGAGGAAATTTCTTGAAAAAAGGAATTGTGTACTAAGTTAATTGGAAATGCAAGTAATCTGTCCCCCAGTTAGTCAGTTTGGGGGACTTCCATTTCATATACACCAGTCCTTTGTTAGTCTTGACTTGATCTGGCAACTATTAATGCATATCATTTATTTTTAAAAACAGCTGAAAATTAAACATCTTTTCCAGAAAGAAGGGACCCCTGCTCTCCATCAGACCTGCTTCCTCTTGATGCAAACCAAGACAGTCTTAATGCCTGAGAATTACTGGTTGCAAGCACATAAGCCAGGCATTCCAACCACTCTGATTCCTCACTGCGTGGTCAAGATGAACCAGTACATGCTGGGAAAAGCATTTTCACCAATGAAAGGATAAGTAAAAGTCCTGTTGCTTGTCAATCACAGTCAAAGCTCTCCTGGAAGGCAGAGGTGGCTCCTTGCCTTCCATGCAAAGCTGTCCTGGAGGTGGCCACTTCAACGCAGCTGATAAAATGAAGGTGTGCTTCAGGGCTGCAGCACAACACCATCTCCAAGCCACAGTTTTCCTGCACTCATGTTATTCTCTGTTGAATGGAAACTTTGAAATCGCTTCTGATATGCCTGCCGTAGTAAGTATGCAAGGGGCGAAGAAGTGTATTTCTTAGAACGGATCACCTTTCATCATGGTGAATACTGCTCACCCCTGGGAAGCAACAAAGGGACAATTTACGTTGAAATAACTTCCTGATTGCTGCTTACATGTGCATCAGGTGATGTGAAAGCAGACTGATTCATTAAGCTAAAAGATTAGTGTAAATGCAAAATACCCAACTTTCAAAAGATTCCCCTAAGTCTGGCTTGGTTCCACTTGGACAGGAGCTATTCAGCTGGAACTCTGACTTGAGATCTCCAGGGCTGACCAGTAACACTGGGTGGGAGGAGATGAACAGCAGCA
The DNA here is from genome assembly GCA_020662805.1 of Glaucomys volans. NCBI lineage: Eukaryota > Metazoa > Chordata > Mammalia > Rodentia > Sciuridae > Glaucomys > Glaucomys volans. Next base: position 142,064 of record JAJEJO010002693.1, read on the forward strand.
ACCAACTTCAGCAAGATGTCTAAGTCCTGTGTGCTCAGGACTCATTACAGATCCAGCACCCGAGTCTCAACAGAAAGACAGACAGACAGAAAGTTCCGAGTGCCGGGCACATGGAGGAGCTCTCTGAGCCTTACCTAGGGGACCCGCAGGTAAGGCTAAGATGGTTATCTCGTCCTGCTCATAAGCCTACATCCTGACCACTTAGGAAGAACCCTAAGTGAGGTCTACATTCGACTCATCTTAGTGATGACAAGCTCTCCCATTGGGAAATGGAGCTGAACCTGGGGAGGAAGAAAACAGAGTTTTATGGCATATATATATATATATATGATCTAGTCACTCCCGGGCTCACTGGGTCCTGGAAACCTTTCGTATAAATTATCTGGTTTGGATGTATGCAAATCACGTGACTAAAAAGTATATGTACGTATTTCCAATATCTAATGTCACCTGTGTGAAAATGTCCCAATGTCCCAATGGACTTAGATATTTGCAAAATAAACAATAGAACTCAGAACATCAGAAAGGAGAGGCTCAAGTTGGGGGCTGGAGTTGCTTTGGTGCTGTATCTCCTTGGCAGCAGTTTCCCCTAAGAGCTTCTGAGATGTCTCACCTCCTTGTTAAGAATGCCTCGGAGATTACTGTTAGAATTCAGCCTGCACAGCTCCATGAGGGCTAGATGATGAAGGTGGCCTACTGTCCAAAAAGGACCTTGGGGCAGATATAAAAATTAGCTTATGATCATAAAAGATCAAAAAGCAAGAATCAAAGTCACTGATTCCATCTCTAGCCAGCGTGAAGCTCCCGAGGTTGCAGAGCCACACTGAGGATATAGCTCTGCGGTGGCCCACTCACCTGGCTGCTGGAGGCCTGGGGTCAGATCCCTGGCACCACAAGCAACAAGGCAAACCACTCCAATTACCTGCACCATAGGCTGACCACCAGTTAAGTGCAGGGTTAAAAGTAGTTGCACACAGACGTAACACAGCAGTCAGGTGTGGTGGTGGGCACCTGTGGCCCCAGCACTTGGGAGCCCAGGAGTCAGAGCCCAGCATGGGAAACAGTGATGCACACCCAGGCTGAGGGCAGAACTTGGCAAAATTCTTTGGATGCCTCTGTCCAGTGCCCAGTGTCGTCCACACCTCTGCAAGGAACTGCAGGAAATGTGTGCCTATCTCTTCAGCTCCTGTGACTCCTCAGGAGCCAAACACAATGATGCACCTTGGAAAGAGCACCCTGATCATGTTCAGGTGTCTATGGAAATAAAAGAAGAGACAGTCTTTGTTCTCAGTAAGGGACGATGCATTTGGGTCTCACTGGTTTGTCTCCCCTGTGGCTTGCAAGGCTGAACAGAGGGCATGGACCTCACACTGCTTCAAGACATGCCGTGCCCTTGGACTCGACATCACTGAAACATTCACAGAGAAAAAAATAAATTTTTTAACTTAAAAATTTTTTAATTGTTTTGGCAGCATTGGGGACTGAAACCAGGGCCTTGTGCATGCCAGGCAAGCACTCTACCACAGGGCTATATCCCTGGCTTGAGTTCCCCAACTTCAAATTAGGGAACTGCTTCAGGCAGCAACTTGCAACCTCTTGGAAGGTGGTGTGTCACACAGAAGTCAGGAGCCTGCACAGCCCTTCCTCTCCTGCAGCCCCTGAGCTGTGAGAAGGCCAGCCACACACCTGGGAGGAAGGCCAGATCCACCAGGGCTCCTGGGGCTTCCACCCGCCCAGCCACCAGCTGAGATGCCCTTGAGTTCTGTTGTCCTGCGGGAACAGAAGAGCTGCCCTGCCAAGTTCTGCCTGAACCCCTGACCCAAAAGATCAGGCACTATAAAAAATGACTGTCACCCGAAGCCACAAAGTTTCAAGGTGGTCTGGTTTGCAGGGGTACGGTCTAAGAGTGGGTCACAGCAAGGCCTGAGACTGCCTCTGGAAGCTCCTGGCTGTTGAGGGGTCGCCTGCAGGAGACCCCTACAAGGCCTAGAAGGAAGTCCTTAGTACTGCTCCACATCTGAAGTTAACCTGGTGTCAAAAGAAAGAAGTCCTCAAAGCATAATCCCTACACATGGAAGTCAGATGAAGTGCTAGCCCTGCCAATATTTTTCACCTCAACACTAAATGGATGGAATCACCAGAAGTGCAAAATGTAAATATAAATTATTTACTGCTAACAAGCTTAATTATCCTAATATACTTAAGATTCTAAAGAGAAGAAAACAAAACAAAACAAAACAAAAAACCCACCTTTTTGGTCATTCATTGAAACTTCAAGGTGTCCTTTCCTAACAACCATTTAACACTAAAGAAATGATGTTATTTAAAAACCTGGATCAGACTGCTGCTTGTATCAATTTTTTTGGTACTGGGAACTAACCCAGGGGTGCTCTACTACTGAATTGCAGTCCCAGCCCTTTTTATTTTTATTTATTTATTTTTTAGGAACCAGGGATTGAACTCAGGGACACTCAGCTACTGAGCCACATCCCCGGCCCTATTTTGTATTTTATTTAGAGACAGGGTCTCACTGAGTTGCTAAGGGCCTCGCTAAGTTGCTGAGGCTGGCTTTGAACTCGCAATCCTCCTGACTCAGCCTCCCAAGTTGCTTGGATTACAGGCGTGCGCCACCATGCCTGGCTCCTTTCTATTTTTGAGACAGGGAGCTAAGTTGCTGAGGCTGGCCTTGAACTTTCGATCATCCTAAGCCTCCTGAGTTGCTGGGATCATAACTGTGTGCTGGCGCGTGAACTAATGCTCATTTTGAAAATCGAAGTCAGATAAGTCTCCAGGAAACACACTGCTCAGAAGTAAAGCATTCCCGAAATGCTCTGTGTGAGACGTGATAATGGGAAGGTGGAAGGGTTCTGCAGACACACCTGGAATGGGGCCAACACTGCACATGCACGAAATATGACTCAACTGTGCTCTGAAGCTTCTCTGGACCCTCACATAACCAAACAGCAACCGGAGAGCAACACCAAACCCACAGGCAACACCTGTAAATAAATCCAAAGGAAAGGAGCCCAGACAGGAAACTGAAGACCCAACACACCCACATGAGAAGCAGGCAGCCGACACTGGGAAACACCAGAGCAAGAGGGTGATCCCGGCCCCAGGTCCAGGAAGAGAGTGGCCTCTGCACCTGGGTCTGCACCTGGTCTGAGAAGACACAGAGCAGAGGGAACAGGCAGGGTTCCAGCATGCACCGCGCACAGCACACCTGCACACAGCCTTGCAGAAATCAGGACAAAACCAAATGTTGGTGGCAGACTTTCTACCTCTGGGAGTTTCAAGCCCCTTTCCAGTTTCCTACGTAATTTTTAGTCATCTTATGATACTGCTTTTATTTACAGGAGTTTTTCTTCAAAACATACTTTCTAACACATCTTTTTAATCCTTATTTAAAAGACCATATGTAACACTACCAAAAAACGTAAGAGATTTGAAGTTAATTAAACAAGGCCTATCACATACACTAGGCAACCTCTATCAGCATGGATAGATTTTTAGGATGAGGGAAGTCAGAACTAATTATAGTTATGTGCAAAACAGAACAAATACAAGTCTCAAACTGAAAAAAAATTTTTGTTTGTTTGTTTTGAACCTGGAGTGCTTAACCACTGAGCCACATCCCCAGCCCTTTTCATTTATTTTGATACAGGGTCTTGTGAAGTTGCTGAGGCTGGCTTTGAACTTTCAATCCTCCCGCCTCAGCCTCCCAAACTGCTGGGATTACAGGCCAATGCCACTGTGCCTGGCTCAAACTGAAAATTTAAGTTGAAAACTTCTTGGACACACTGTATACAAAACACAAGCAGCTACAAGACCCTGAAAGGAGGACCTAGGAGCACTGCGGCACACAGGACTGTCCTGAGCAGGTCAGCTCCAGCTCCCCAGAACTGCCAGGTTAGCCTCACCCAGCCACTCTCAACAAGAGGACATGGAATACCTGTCAGTCTACGCCTTAGAATTCAAACAGTCAGACCCAGAAGTTAAGACTGAGTCGCTGCTGGGTGAGGTTTTTAGGTACATGATGAATAAGCAGAGAACCAGGACAGGACGGTAACAGAATAGCTGGTGCACTGGACCCTGCGGACACAGCCACTCCTCCGCATACGCTCCCCACTCACCTAGGCCCTTTTGTTCGGGGCTTTTAGCAAAGGTAAAGGTAAACTGGTAGAAGTCCTTGAACTTCACGGAGTCCTGCAGCTCTTGCTCCAGTCTGGGCAGGAGGGTTTTCAACTTCTCAGTGCTGTCACACCTGTGATGAGAGATGGCTTGTCACCTGTGATAGATGGCCCACAACGCTCCCCTTTCATCTGGCATGGCCGAGGCCCAGTTCTGTGACTGGTGTGGGTGGAGGTGGAGTGCTGGGGTTCTCTGAGCAAACTCTAGGGCAGTTAGCTAGACAGTGGTGATGGTGCACAGCTCTGCAAACACCCAAGAGTGCCAGCCGAGGACTGTCAGTGGTGATAGCAGCTGGCCTCTTAGCCACGCTGGAGTGAAGCATGGTCTGTCCTTACACCTCTGGCCACATGCTGAGGCCAAGGACCTGAGGGTGGCAGACACAGGATGCAAAGTTCCCATGCCCAGTGAGCACGAGACAGGCCACCCTGCCAGCCTGGGCCACTGCTGCCTGTCTGTAGCCACCCAGGGAATAAGCCTCATTCCTTCAACACTGAGTGTAGCAGGTACACTTAATATAGCTAAGTAATCTAAAAACTATCACAGAATTAAACATACTATGTGATGTTGAATTTCCCTCCAAGAAATAAAGTGTCTTTAAAAATATTAACCAATCTGGGCTGGGATGCAGCTCATAGGTAAGGCACTTGCTAGCATATATGAGGCCCTAGGTTTGAATCTTAGCACCTCAAAAGGGGGGGAAACCCCTCAGTAAAAATAACAAACTCTTTTTTATATCAGCTGCACAGCAAGGGACAGAATGGTGCTCCACTTCACTCACAGAGCCAAGAAACTGCAGAAAGCGTGGAGCCCCCAAAGGTCCACACGACACGGGGAGCGCACGGTGCAGGTGGACGTGAGCACCACTGCCACCTGCAGCAAGGTGCCTTGGCCCGCACCCTTGCTCTCAGTCTCCCTGCACCTCCTGGAGGAGCACGTGTTGCTGGGAGCTCGGGGTCAGGGTGTTTGTGAGGTCTGTCGATTCCTTCTTGCCATTGGGAACAGTTATGCCGTGCCTGGGCTGAGCCCTGCAGCTGCTCCATCACAGGCAATGCTGTCGCAGTTCTGCCCAGTGCTGAGCATGGGGTGCATGGGTTGGCCCACATCCCAGAGGGCGTGGGGGCCCATGGGGCTGAGCAGCTCTCCTGACGTCAGAAAGACAGCAGAGCTGGGCTCATTCCCGCCGCCTTCACCTGGCCTCTGCCAGACCAGCCCAGGGTTCCACCTCATTAGCTTTTGCCTGCACCTCCCCAGGAACCAGGAACGAGACCAGCTTCCTGTGCTTTCACTGGCCATGTGGAGATCCTCTTCATTATTTTACAGGAATTCTCGAGACACAGCATCTGTCAGACATTCTGAGAGCACTCACCAGAACACTGACTGCTTACTTTTTCCACAATGTCACACTACCAGATTTTTTCTTGGTACGGGGGATTGGACCTAGGGCATTCTTCCACCTAACTGCATCCCTGCCTCTTATTTTGTTTTTATTTGTACTTTTTGTACTGGGGATTAAACTCAATGGTGTGTTACCACTGAGCCACATTCCAGCCTGTTTTCTTATTTTTCATTTTGAGACAGGGTCTTGTTAACTTGCCATCCTCCTGCCTCGGGCTCCCAAGTCACTGGGATTACAGCCTGTCCACTGAAGAATCTGGTTCCAGATTCTTATTTTCAGTGTGGACACTCCATCAGTCTTTTCCTTTATAGTGATTTTTTTTTCCCCTTTGGTAGGGGTGACAAGCTTTAAAACTTACCCTACTGCCTAGTCATAACTGTAATTTTTGTGCTGGGGACTGAACTGAACCAGGGCCTCACATTAGAGCAGGGGCTTTAACACTGAGTTATATGCCCAGCCCAGACCTTTGTCTGCATTATTTTCTACAACTTTCTGCTTTTGCCTTTAGTACTGAGATCTACAATGCACCTGAAACCCATTTTCATATAATAGATAATGGGTGCTCTCAAGATTAACTTTTTTCCATAAACCAACCAATTCTCCCAGGACAAAAAGACATTTGAGGCCTTCTTTCCTATTATCTCGATTAGCTGTTTTCTCTAAGGAGATTTCAGGCATCTTTGATTTATCCTATGGTTTTCTTTTTCCTTTTCTTTTTGAGCTGGGGGTCTTGCCATGCTGCCCCAGCTGGCCTCAAACTCATGATCCTCCTGCTTCTGGTTCTCAGGCAGCTTTCACGGGGTGTACCATTATGCCCGGCAGTATTTTATTTTTGATGATACTGAAAATAAAATATTTAAAAAATTCACTGTTTTGTTGTATTAGGTCTCACACATCATTAATTAGATTTATCCCCAAGTCCTATTCCTCTGTCTCAAAGGAGAAGCAGCTTACAATGCAGTAAGTATACGGTTTGCTTTAAGATTTATTTATGCATTCATTTGTTTCTTTTGGTCAAGGTAAGTTTGCTGAGTTCTTTTTTTTTTTTTTTTAACAAAAGGGGGACATTCAATCCATTGGACATTTAAAAAAAATTTTAGTTGTTGATGGACCTTTATTTTATTCATTTGTTTATATGCCGTGCTGAGAATCAAACTCAGTGCCCCACACATGCTAGGCAAGTGCTCTACCACTGAGCCACAGCCACAGCCCCTGCTGGACATTTAACTACTAAGATCATCTTTTCCTTCTCTGTTGGTAATGGCTATGTCACAAAGCTCCCACTCCCGGGGCACAGCAAGCTCTGCCATGATGCACCACCTTGCCTTTCTGGCTGCTGCTTTGTCTTGGGGCTAGACTTAGGATTTCTGCATCTCACGTTCATCTTACAAACGTTCCGAGTCTTGTGAATGAACCTGGCCTGCGCTTCCCCATTATCAGAACAACCCTCCTAGGTTTTGTTATTCAGGTTGTGCTGGCTTCCAAACAAATGAAGGACTGCTTCCTTTACTCTCTGGAAGAAGCTGTTCACAACTGGTGATCCCCTCTCACTGGCCATTTGGTGAATGTGCCAGTGAGCCATCCCAACCAAGTTTCCTTTCTGAGACTTCAACAGGCTCAAATGCTTGAGTTAAAGAATTCTCACCATTTTGCACTTCTGGGCTGGGGTTGTGGCTCAGTGGTAGAGCACTTGCCTAGCTGCCTAGCGTGTGTGAGGCACTGGGTTTGATTCTCAGCATGAAACATATGAATAAATAAAATAAAGTCCACTGACATCTAAAAAATTAAAAAAAATTCCCACTTCTCCGTGTTTCAGTACATTGTACTTTTAAAAGAATCTATTTCATACAAATGTATTGGTACGAACTGTTCATGATAAATCTATTTCTTGACGTCCGCAGAGTCCACAGTGATGCCCCTTTTCATTTTGTATTGATTTTGTTATTTACTGCTTTTTAAGGTTCATTCAAGAAATATGGTTTTACTCACCTTTTATACCTACAACTTCTTTTTTTCTTCTTTCTTTTTTGGTCCTGGGGCTGGAACCCAAGGCTTTGCTAATGCTGTGCAAGTGCTCCATCACTGAGCTACATACCCAGTCCTCCCAACTTCTAAATCATTATTTCTACCTCTGCTTATTTTTAAAAATTATTTCCTCCTTCTACATCCTTTGAAGTTTAATTTCCTGCTCTTCTCTTTTCTTTTGGATGAAAACCAGTGCCTTGAGCACATTCAGGTAAGCTCTACCACTGAGTCGCATCCCTGGTCTTCTTTTTTAACTACTTAACATGGACACTTCTGCATAATGATGCTCAGCCATTATTCTTTCTCAGATGTACACTGAAGAAGCTAAGCCCACAAGCTCTGTTTGTTTGTTTGTTTAATATTGCAGGGTGTGTACTGGGGATTGAGTTCAGGGGCACTTTACCACTGAGCCACACCCTCAGCCCTGTTTTATGTTTTATTTGGAGGCAGGGTCTGAGTCGCTCAGTGCATACTTCTGCTGAGGCTGCTTTGAACTTGTGTCCTCCTGCCTCAGACACGGGGATCATAGGCACAGGCACAAGCTTTTATATCAACATTTTCTTCATCAATTTATTTTCCAATCGCTATTGTAACTTCTTTTTCACATCAAGGGTTATCAGAAGTGTGCAATATTCAAATATATTTCAATCCAGTTGTCTTCTTAATAATCCTAGTTTGGTTGTATTACAGTGAGAACACATAATCTGTACCATCTCAATCCTTTACAATTTGTCCTAACTTACTTTATGTTTATGCTTGACTTTTATGAATGTCCTATTTCCTGAAAAAGTAGTACATATTTGTCAACATCAAGGTAGTGCTCTAAATAAGCTCACAAGGAAGTCATGGTGGCCAATCTTCCCTTACTGATTTTTCACTGGTTCAATATATCAGTTCCTAAGATGAGTGGGAATTCCTTTGAATCCTTCTCTTTGCAGTGGTTATCTTTGTTCTAAATACTCTGGTTCTATAGAGCAAACGTGGGAACACAGAACACTTTTGCCTTCTTGGTGAAATGAACCTTTCATCACGAAATGTCCTTCGCTCTCTTCAGAACTGCGTATTTTAACATCAGCAGCCACAGTTTCTGCATGACACATCAACTCCTGACCTTCCCACTGTTGTGTGCCTTTTCCTATTAACTGCATATCTCTACCAGCGTGTGTAAGTTGATTCAACTGAATTTCTAAAAACATTTTGTTTTAAATAATTTTGTTATTTAGAAATTATATGTATTTACTCTTCTACTATTTGTGAGTAATTATGAGACATCATTATGTAGTCAATATTTTCTCCCAAATGTTTGTTTTCTTCTTTTGCGGTGCTGGGAACGTGGTATTACTGAGCCGCATGTCCAGACACCCTTCTTCATTTTTTCACTAGTATCTTTGGACAAGCAGCAGTTAACTTGGATGAGGCCCAGCTTCCCAACAACTTCCTGTCAGGCTCGTGCTTCCTGTCTTCTCTAAGGACAGGATTTATTCAGTGCTTCTTTATCAAACATTTTTTTTTACCTGAAAACAGGCTAAAAGCAGCTCACCCAGACTTGCAAAGTGCCAGGCATACGAAGAAACAAGCTGTGCAACCACTGTAGGAAGGAGGCCCTTCGATGGCTCACGCCCTCACCAAGAATGGGGTGAGCATCGTTAGAGTGAAGTCCTGTCGTCCCTGAGGACATCACTGGCTAGACAGCGTCAGTTCGTGGACAACACGAGCATGTGTTTTTCTTTCCCCATGGCTGTAAGCAGTCTTCAGCAGCTGGAAACAAGCTATTTTAAGAGGCCAATGCTGAACTATTTTCATTTACTGCTATGATGCATCTGATAACTGAGAAACATCTTAAGTCATCAATCCTAACTCTGGAGGTAGATTTGAGAAATGTAACAAGCAAAGAGCAAAGAGAGAATTTATGAGTAGAACACAGAAGCATAATAAGTTATGTATTAAGTATGTGCAATACATTATGTAATGTACCATAGCATGAAATAGGTTGGTTGAAAAAACTCCTACTATTGGCTGTCAATTTAAAATTAGAAAGGAATAAAAAATAAAATGAGATATTAAAGGGATAATGTGAAAAAAATAGTAAATAAAACTTGAAACTGGAATTTAAAAGGCTTGTGTAGATGAATAAGATATTTATAGGGTACATGAAGAAAACACACAGATATATAATTAGAATTTTTTATTTTCTTGTGGTTACCAGGGATTCAACCCAGGGGTGATAAACCACTGAGCCACATCCCCAGCCCTTTTTTTAAATTTTGAGACAGGGTCTTGCTAAGTTGTTTAGGGCCTTGTTAAGTTGTTGAGGCTGGCTTTGAACTTGTGATTCTCCTGCCTCAGCCTCCTGAGCTGCTGGAATGATAGGTGTGTGCCACCATGCCCAGCCTAAAATTATAATTTATAAGCTGAAAATTACTAACGTTGAAAGTATGTTCCCTTCTGAAGAAACTTAAACTGAGAAAGGTTACCTACCCAAGCTCTGTCATGCCGTCCATGAATTCCTTCCTGCTGAATTCACACTGAGTGGCAGCCCTGAACTTCCATGCTATGACCAGAACGCTGATGCTGGCAGGGTCCAGCCTCAGATCGTCACAGAACTGCTGGATCCCATCAATTCCAATTCTGTCTCCATCTTGTGGGTCTGGAGTTAAAATCAGGGAAAATGAGTTATACTACTTTGAAAATTAAAACAGGAGGTCAGAAGTACACCACGTTGCTGCAGTTCTAGCAAGAGGACCTCAGACACATACATCAATGGGCCATAGTTTTCTACCACAGGAAAGAAATAGTGGGCAATGAGTAACCACTTACCCAGAAACCAGCCCTGTCTTTAACCTCTAGATACGTTTTTGTTTGTCTGTTGTTTTCAGCAGTGCTGTGGGGGTAGAACGTAGGACCTCAAATGCAGTAGGCAAGCTGTGTATTACTGAGTTATCCAAGCTTATTTCTGGATTTTAAGGAAAGAAAAATCATTGAGACTTCTCTGAGAGAACTTCATCGTTCAGGAATAAATGTAAGGGAACGGTAGCTCTGTAGTAGGGTGCTTGTCTCACACACCCAAGGCCCTGTGTTGGAGTGGAAGCATCACCACCAAAAAAAAAAAAAAAAAAAAAAAAAAGAAAAAGAAAAAAAAATGGACTAGAATGTAGATCCAAGGTAGAAAAACTGCCTAGGGTGCACAAGGCTCTAAGTTTCATCCCCTGCATTCAAAATAAACAATTTAATTTCTCTAAAGCAAAGTGAAAATTTACGTTTACAGAATTTTACTTTCCTTGAAGACAAACTGTTACAAAAGATACTGCAGTGATGAAGGGTTTCAGATGCTTGGAACTTTATCACAACTCTGCAAAAGCGAAACAGAAGCCTGATGTTTTCCTGTTTACTTCTCTTCATTTGCTAATTCTAATGCCACTGAACAACAATTTAGCTTGGGACACCATGGCACATACCAGGGACTTCGGAGGCTGAGGCAGGAGGATTGCCAAATTCAAGACCAGCCTCAGCAACTTAGCAAGACCTGCCTCAAGATAAAAAATAAAAAGGGCTGGGGACATAGCTCAGTGGGAAAGTACCCTGGGTTAAATCCTCAGCATTAAAAATCAAACAAAAAAATTTTGGCCTGTGTATCTGCACTTAACAGCACAAGCACAGAAAGTCACACTCCCCTATTTCACTTCAGAAATAAAATTAAGAAATTAAGCATTTGTTTATGAGAAAATCAAAACAGTAAAGTATATTGTAACAGCCCAACAAGACCTCCCAATATTGGGCCCTTTAATTTCAGAAGGATTACGTATGTTATGATGTTATTATAATGTATGTGTGAATTCTATTGGTTCAGAGATGCAAATAAAAAACCTACAGCTTCTTCGCTCAAATAAAGCTCAGATGTGATACAGATTTTTCTTCCCCTTCATGTGTAATTTAACTCTGGTCATTTAAATGCTACATATTACATTTTTAAAAAACTATAAGTTGTTTCCAAGGAAAACTGATATAAATTAAATGAACGAAAACAGAAACCCTTCTACCTGTACCTTCTCACACAGAGAAACCAATCTCAGAAGAGGTGTCTGGGTCAAAGGTTCTGCATGCTCTACTTCCATTCTCTCTCGACATTACACCCCTGAAGAAAACCCTGCTCTTACCCGACAAGCCATCCTGGTAAACTTTACGAAGTTCTCCTTCATTTGTATGCATTAAATGTTATATTTGTCCACAGTTTCAAATTATATATTTAGAACCCAAAAGGATGTAATGTATTATTTACTTAAAAGACTAGTCTGCATGAATAAAATCAGATAATGATGAAGGGAAGAGTCATAAACAAAACCATAGACAGCAATTTTCACGAAAGTATTTTTCCAAAGGCAGCTCTATTTGAATAACTGTAAAATTGTGCTAAGCATATGACTTACAGGATTAACTTAGCTAAAAAAATTTTAAAGTACACTAAACAGTTATTTTTTTGAGAACTACAATAATTACATTTACAAAAATCTGCATTTTTTATTTGTTTTTAACCATATAGTATGAACAAAGTTTTTGTTTTGTTTTTTAAGAATGCAATTTTTAATCCATTTGCCCAGTAGGGGGAGCAAGGAGAGAGTATTTTCAAAAATAACAAATAAGAATATAAAACCAAGGAAATTATTCTATTGGGCTAACACTTGCCTAACTGAAAGTCTTTTTAAGAAACACTTAACCTTCAAAACTACTAGAAAGAACAAACAAAGTCTGTCAAGTGAATTGCTTCTGCTTCACTGATATGAAATTTCATGACTACTGAGGGATCTGGATCTGTTAATCACTTGCTTTCACAGCATGACTGAATTATGATAAGCAAAGCCACATTCTAGGCTTTTCAATTGAAATAAGTCATCCCGAATCTCTACATGAGCGGTCTCACCTAGAGCCTCCCCGACAAGTGACAGCGATGGAAACTGTCTCAGCGCTGGGGCAGTCCCAGGTGGAGAGCAGGCTGTGTCACACCCTCAGAGGGTCATCCTCTCCATTCAACAGGGCCCTACCACAAACGTTCCAGTCTAGACAAATGCTTGCAAAAGCATGGTCTTGTCACCAGGTGTGGCACAGCCAGACTCCAGGCCAGGACACTAAGCTCCAAGCAGTGGTGCTTCCCCAGGCTGTTAACGGTCACACCCACTGCACAGAAGGAGCTGTGGCTGAAGGCTCACACGGTCAGCTTTCCAATGCCCCTCTATCCCCTGTATTAAAAAAGGGCTTCTGGAGCTGAGGTGGAGCAGCATCTTGGGGCTCTTTTGTCGTTGAACCTGAAGTCCCAGGAACAATGTCCCTCTGCTTGCTGGGGACAGCCTCTGGTCTGGCTCTGCTGCCGCATCACCCCTTACCTTTGTACCTGCCATACAGCTGCTCCAGCTTCCTCTGGTCCACAGCGTTCCGCATGGACTCCCTGTGGAACGCTTCTGGGTTTTGGAAGAAGCTGTCTGTGGCCTCGTCTAGCTTCCACTCATTCTGCGTCAGGCAGTGGATGGCAGTTCTCTCACCAGCCTGAGTACATGCCATAAACTGGCGGACCTTGTCCTTCTGAGTCGATTTAAGCTTATGCTTTGGGATGCAAAAGAAGCGGGAAAGCCAATGAAGCCACTCTAGGGTTTGTGTCAGCCTCTATTTCTAATGCCTACATTTTAACTGGACTTCGGTTTCCTTGGTGACTCAACTTCACTTCAGAATTACAGGACCCCAGAGCTTTGTTCATCAGTTAACACTGAAATGACAGCATCCATATAGCAACAAATATGCAAAGTCCAATCCTCAACAAATTATGAGAATCAGTGTTTCACAGAAAACACACTTTGATCACTACCTGGTTCCCCTTGCACATAGATACTAATGGTCCCACCCCTCCGGAAAATCTCAGTACAAGCTCTCTGTAAGACACATCTGGCCCTCTGGAGACAAGGCAGGACCTGACATCAGCGCAGGTCCATCTGCAGGGTCTTTGTTTCTATTGAGTTCAAGCTCAAATGAACAGGAGCCAGCAGTTTGAAACACTGAACGCGTCCCAGTTTGTAAACAACCACAGTGATGGAAACGTGCACACATAAAATGATCACCACATCGGCAGCACAAAAAGCTTGTGTGACGAAACGAAAGCGATGTCACTAGTAACAACCTGTCTGCATGTGTGAGACAGAAACAGGGCAGAGAGGAGGGTAGGCAACACCAGCAAGTGCCACGACCTGCGCTGTCCACAGTCCCTGACGGAACAGCAGACACCGAGGGCACGGCTCTCACTTCTCTAAGGTCCCCTGATGAAAGCAACATGCTAACTCTGGCAAATCGAAGCAGACACCATGATCTACTGGGGGCTGACTCTTTATCATGCAAATGCTTTACCCCACACAAGGGGAAAAGTTTTATGAGGATTACACTCAATCTTGTCCAAATAAAGATGAGAATTCATAGAAACAGAATAAATCATAACCTACAGAAAAATGTAAATGGATGACAGATGGAGATGAAAAAACTAAAAGAGGACCAGAAGAACCAGGGCTATGATTGGTGTCAAGACCTGTGTACCAGGAGCCAGAGCTGAATGTGGGCTGGAAGCAGGCTCCTGGGCACCCAGGAGCCACAGCAAAGAGGATACAGTTAGTCAGGATAATCTCTCTTCAATAAATTTAAAAACCCACAGTGGTTCAGAAGTGGTGTCATGCATCCTAGCCTTGAACCTGAGGGAAACGGCTCAGCCCGATTCTTCACCATCATGTCAAGAGTAAGCAGCACAGAAAGCTGCAGAGGTTTTTCTAAGGCAACCCAAACGTGCTGGTAGCAAAAGACCAGTACACAGCTCACAGGAGTCAGACGGTGCAGCCAGACACACACAGCTACACACACAGCTCTCGCCTGTGCTGGGGACCCAAGGCCCGAGACTTTTCCCAGGTTCCACAATGACAAAACTGATTTCCCAAGAATTCAAAACTGTCACTAGACAGCCTCATGCTCATCTTGTGAGTGTGCAGGAGAGGCCTCCAGGGCTGCTGGAGCTATGATGTCACAAGAGGCTAAATGCAAAAGATTCAAGAACTTCTCTCCTATGACACCAGATATTAAAAACATCTGCTGGGGCTGTGGTTGTGGCTCAGTGGTACAGCACTTGCCTAGCATGTATGGGGCACGGGGTTCAATCCTCAGCACCACATAAAAATAAATAAAATAAAGGTATTGTGTCCATTTACAGCTAAAAAATAAAAAAAAAACCCTGCAAAAATGTAATGTAAAAAAGCAAGGGATTTGCTATTATTAATCCTTACATATTTAAAAACTTACTTTAATTCCTAATGCAATGAACATCAGCATCCATTAACCACATAAACAAAAGCTCTTTGGGGCTCCAATCGTTCTTAAACATATATTGTGGTGCCTGTATGAGTCTTGTGTGGTTACCCAGTTATCCTGCGGCAGGGCGGAAGCCGACAGTGGGGGCAGTGTATACACAAGTAGGTATGGCTGCTGGCTAATAAAACTTCACTTATGAAAATAGGCAGCCAGCTTGTGAGAGGTAGTTTGCTGATCACATTAAATTTTAGAGTGACACATGGGACATATATATGTTATTTCCCCAAACAGCCCATGAGAAGAACTTGACAAAGAATTCAAGGTTATATTCTTTAGTAAGACCAGTGTAGTTAGATCAAGGCAGAGCTCAAGTGCCACGAGAGCAGGCTGGCAAGTGATGAAGTCAGCATCTTTTCATGAGGATGGTCAAGGACAGCACAGCAAGAGTTGCCTCAAAAACTGTAAGATAAGAACACACATGCAACCAGAAAAAGTCCCTCCATGAGCAACAGTCACAGCTTCTTCATTATGGAATAGCCATCAATACTGGGTTAAAAAACTGTCATGGTTATAAATGACAAAATTCAGTATATCCATATAATGGAATATTATTTAGCCATAAAGCAACAAAGCAATGGCATATGCTGCAGTGTGGGTGAAACTTAAAACTGTAACTAAGCAAACGCCAGACACAAAAGGCTACACGTCGCATGATTCCATTTACAGGAAATGCTCAGAACAGGCAAATCTGTAGAAACAGAAGGCAGATTAGAGGGGGCCAGGAGCTGGGAGTGCTTGCTCATGAACACGGTTTCTCTGGGAGTGGTGAAAATGTTTTGGGACTCCATAGAGGTGTTGGTGGCACAACACTGAACTGTACACTTCAAAATAGTTAATTTTATGTCATGTGAATTTCACTTAAAAAAAATGTCAACACAACAGCCAGGCCTCCAAGTCAAATCAGCAGAGTCACACACCCTTAGGCGGCAGTGTCATTTGACCATCATAGCACTGATGGCTCCACATCAAGAAAACAAGGATATCTGGAAGAGAGGATGATGTCTGATCCTAAGCCACGACTCCTGAGGATCACTTTTGGAGACCTCCCAGCTGACGACATAGCTATATCCAGTGAAAAGACATGCCTGGCAGATGCAGGTGAATAGATCCAGGCCATGTTAGTTACAGAAATAAATTGGGCAGAAGTCGAGACAGAAGCATGATGAGCCCTCTGCAATCTACTCAAATAGCCCCATCTGAACAGGACATCCCAACTTTGGACCTCTAGAGGTACCAAGGAGCTAGTCTGGCATGAGCAGCAGCAGCCATAAAGGAATATCAAGGAGCACATCAACAAAGCTGCACGATTTGATGTTACTCCATACAGGTTCCTCTATAAAATAACAGTGATTAAAACAATAATCAATAGCTAAGTCTAAGAACTGCATGCACTTCAAGTCCAAAAGCAACTAGGAGACCTAGGTTGCACTGGTAGAAATGGGAAAATAAGGTTCATTAACTAGAAACTTAGAGAAGGAAGAGCGCTGCGTCCATCTAGACATATGCAAATTACATGCAAGATTAATCAAGGTCCGCAAACTGGCAGGACCAGGACCCAGGCGTAGGTGCTGACGACTTTCACTGAGGCTTACCAGGTCATGGATATCAAAGTACGGGGGAGGGAGAGCTTCCTATGTCTTTTTACTTTATTCTGCTAAAATGTACAGAATTCTTCAAATACAAAACAGTGCAGGGGAAACATCAGCTTTCTAACCTGCAGAGCTCTCAACACTTTACGAGTGACCTTTAAGACCCCGGCTCCAAGGACGCCAGCGTGACGTAACGAACGTCTCCGAGAACGTCCCTGCAGTCGGGCCCGGACAACCTCTCCTCTCAGGGTCAACCTACTCGGGCGGCCCAATGAGTCGCCCTGACTCGGGCCGCCGCTCCGGCCTCTGCGCAGCCCGAGCCCGCCCGCCCGCCCTCTCGGCGACCCGGGCCCGACGCCGCCCTCGACCTCGCGCTGCGGGACGAGCGGCGTCCCCAAGACCCTGTGGGTCTGCCGCCACTCGCTCGCCCGGCCGCCCTCCGTCAGGCGGACAGAACGCGACGCCCACACCTACCATGCTCGCTGGCGCCACCGCCCCGCCGTCCCTCCGCGCAGGCGCACAACGCCCCCCGCCAGCCCTCCGCGCAGGCGCACAGCGACCCGTCGGCCTTCCGCGCAGGCGCACACCGCCCCGCTTGGCGGGATGCCGCTGGGTGCGTTCTCCTGTCCCAGGCTCTCGGCGTGCACCGCGCTGCCCTTGTGTGCAAGCGCCACCTCCTAGAGATTCTGCAGCTCCCTCCTTCGGAGACTACCGCCGGCCTGCGAGTTTCAGGCCTCGCGTCCGCTGGGAGGAGGAGAGAGGCCGACCGCACCGCGGAACTCCAGCTCCCGGCGTGCCTGGCGCCGCTCGGGGGCCGGTAGGACCGCCCACGCCCCGCCCTCTTAAAGGGGCCGCGCCTCGTTTTCTGGCCCTGGAGGAGTTGCCGGCGCGGGGAGAGGGCGGTGGCGGCCGTCCGCCTTCTGGTCCCGCGTCAGGTCCCGCCCGGGTCGCCAAGGGAGGGGATGCGGGGAAGCCCGCGCCCAGAGGTTGGCTCGCGGCGCCGCGGAGCTCCGGGTAGAGGACGGTGATTCTGAGCCAGACTCTAGGACGCGGCCGCCTCGTCCCGGTGAGCGCCAGGGGTGCGCTGGGCCCCGTCCTTCCCGCGGCGCCCCGGGGCGCCTGCGCACCGAGGAATTCCCGGTCCCCGGGGCTCCTGCCTGTGTAGCACTCCTAACCCCCGGGGCACCTTCCCTACGTGGGGCTCCTGCCTCCCCGGGCTCCTGCCCTGCGTGGGGCTCCTGACCCCCGGGGCTCCTCTGCGGGCGGCTCCTGACCCCTGGGGCTCCTGCCCAGGAGAGGCTCCTTTCCTGCCTCCCCGGCTCCTTCCCTGCGTGGGGCTCCTGACCCCCGGGGCTCTTGCCCTGTGTGGGGCTCCTGCCCTGCGTGGGGCTCCTGCCGGGGTTTCCCTATGTGGGGCCCCTGTGGGGACGGGGGCGTACTTCCCTACCTGGGACACCCTCCTGGGCTCCTGGGGTGTCCTTGGGGGAGCCTTCTTCACCAGGGGGCTTCTAGTGTGTGGGGGTGTTTCCCAGGGGACTCTTCTCTGAAGGAGGCATCTTCTCTGGGAGCATCTTCTTCCGCAGGGGACTCCTCCCTGAGGGACTTCTCTTTGGTGGGGGTGTGCTTCCTGGGGCTTTGTAGGAGGCTTCTTCCCTGAGAGCTTCTTCTGGGGGGCAGGGCTCCTCTCAGGCTGTCCTTCTGCAGGTTCCCCTCTGGAAGGACACTCCTGGGTTTCTCTTTGGTGGGGGTGGGTGCTCCCCTTCCCAGGGGCTTCTTTCCTGGGGGCTCTCCTTCCTGGCTCACCCCCACCAGCTCACTGGTCTGTATTGGCCTGTGTTGTATTGGGCGAATCCTTTTAGCAGTTGTCCTTTATAGTCTCTTTAAAAACATAACACCTAGCAACAGACCCAGGTTTGTTGTTCAGGGACAGCATACAGTGTCCTTCAAGGCCTTTGCTTAAGCTTACAGAGCCTGGAAGGTGTCAGTAGACCAGGCTGTTTTGCAGATCCCCTGGGAAGTCTTAGTCCATAGCCTAGGTGTGAATTGTTTTGGGGTGGCCAATTAAATAAGTCCACAGTGACCCAAGGTCCAGTGCATCTAGCAGCCTCGCTGCTCCACCTCTTGTTGCTCTTTGTAGCCTCACCCAACCTTCAGAAGGAGAAGGAAAAGGGGGACTGGGTCTTCCCCAGCCAGTTCACCTTCCTGACCACCTGGTGCTGCTTTCCTGCTGCTCCCTGCTGGAGGGACGTTTGCTGCTGAAAGGGCTCTTCTTCTCAAGTCTCCTTCTTTCTTCCTTGTTGGTTTTTCTGGCACTAAAGAAGGAACAAACACTAGCAGCTGGCCTGCAGCTCTTCCAGTGGGCCCTGCTCCTCTGTTCTTTGTAAATCTCACCTGGTACCACCTGGACAGACACAAGCTAGCTATTTGAACACTCCGTGGGCCGCTCAAGATGACATGGTTCACAGGTCACAGGTCACAACCCTGTTTTCCTGCTCAGCTCTGTACATTTCCCTAATCATTCTTAGAACCAGAACTTCTTATTTGTCTTCCATGTTGTCTTTTTTTTTTTAACAGTAGAGTCTCATGATTGGATTAACCAATGAAATACTTGCTTTTTCTAGAGGATTAACTTAAGTAGTTTAAAGCTTTTTATTGACCGCAAGAATTACATTCTTTTCCCTTCCTTCCTCCTTCTTAACTTGTTCTCTAATTCTTTTACTAATTTGATATGAATAATGTACTTATGAATCACTTACTTCATTTTTGGCAGCTGTCAATTGTATTTCTGGGATCATAAGTGCTCCGTCTTTAAGAAATGAGCTTTTAATTTTAAAATTGTCCTTTAAGATAAAGACTTCATAAAAAAAACTTCAGATCAATCACTCTCATGGATGCTTTCTTGCCTGCTCATGGATCTCTTTCTCTTTGGCCCGCTCAAATGCTGCCTTGCGCTGAACTTGGAAATGGTGACAGTAATGTGAAGAAATTGTACTTCAGATGAGCCTCCCATTTTCTCTCTTGAAGGGGAAGCTAGATAACTTTGTGCTAGACATGGTATTCAGGTCCCTACATACCCACCCACCCACCTCCTCCAGGAATTCCCTGTCTTAAGACCCACAAGGAAGGCTGCCCTTCCTGTCTGGGTGCTCATGCACTCACACTCACTGGGGCCCTTGGTTCAGCTGCATGACTGGTCTGTCCCCATGCTGTCCCCAGCTTTGCATGGTCAGGGAGAAGTTGGCCAGGTGGTGGCGACTGCCTGACACACCCACCGGACAGCATTGCTTCACAGGCATGAGGGGTGACTGATCATCTTCGTTTCTGACAGTGAGGCTTGGTGTGCACCGAGCCCATGGGTTGTACAGGCCCCACGGAGGAGAGGGCATCGAGTTATCGGATAGGCCAAGCGGGCAGCAGCGAAGCATGGAGGCTCCCTGAAAGGACTCCATCTGTGGGTACCCCGTTTGGCCCCTGTGCTCTCCGGGCAGTGCTCTGGGCTGCCCATGTGTTACAGGTATTTTTCTTCCTAACCTGAACAATTTTAAAGGGATTTGTGATTTTTGTGTTCCAAGTGTGGATCATTCTTGTTATTTTTTTAGTACTGGGTATTGAATCCAGGGGTGTCCTACCACTGAGCTACATGTAGGCCCTTTTATTTTTAGACAGGATCTTGCTGAGCTGGTTAGGACCTCACTAGCTAAGGCTGGCCTTGGACTTACCCCTTCCCTCAACCTCTGGAGTCTCTGAGATGAAAGGCATGTGCTCAGCTCAAAGTGTTGATTTTGCTGTTCTTCCAAATAAAAAAATGTCACTGGTTGACCCCTTGGCCTGTCCACTGGTAGACCCCTTGGCCTGTCCACTGGTAGACCCCTTAGCCTGCCCACTGGCAGACTCCTTGGCCTTTGGGTTTGCTCGTGGTGTGTCCCCAGTGAGTGAGGTGCTGTATGGTTCCCTCCCAGCATTTCCATCCCTGGAGGACCCTGGTTCCTTTTAGCCACAGCCATCTCTCCCACTCCTTGCCAAGGGGCACTGAGGTTCTTACGAAAATGGGGTGTGTAATCCGTGGCCTCTGGAAGTTCCTTCACTCAACCTCAAGATCTGTTCATGTTGGATGTATCTGGTTCGCTATTACAAGAACCTGAAATGTCTCATTAATAACTAAAAATAATACTGAAACTAAAAATATTTACTAGTTTGCTTAAGAGAAAACATGGTATAATTTAGTAGTCCATGGGATTTTGTAGACAGGTTTGAAAGTGAAATGAACTTTTGAAAATAGTGGTCTATGTTAAGAATGTATAAGCAATTTCAGTATCATGCTTATGTTATGAGACATCTCAGTGTTGAATGTTAGTGTGACTACAACTGAAATCCTAAAAGGTGTCTCATAAAGATCAGTAACTCCCTTGAGGTGTGGGGCTAGAGGGATACTTTAATTTCCAGAACCTGGTTGAGGGAAAAACCAGAAACGTGCATAGAGAGATGTTACTCACGCACAAACTGCGTTGCAAGTTGTTTTTCTGAAAGATGAAACCCATAAAAGAATCACTTTTAGGGATGGAGATTTCGCTTAATGGTAGAGTACTTGCTTAGCATGTGCTAGGCCCTGGTTCAGTTTCCAGTACTGCCAATTTTTTTTTAAAAAATCACCTTTGAGATGTTTGGGGGAAATGGAAAGCATAAAGGAAACATCTCAGATTGTCTTGGTTCTGGAAAGGGCCATGCACTTCTGAAGTGGGGGGGTTGCAGCTGTAAGGCCTCACTGCTCTGCAGGGACTGGAGCTTGCAGTGTGCTTGAAGTTGCGTCCTGTCGAGGCTGACATGATAGCCACGAGAGGTCTGCTTGGAGCTGTGCTGAGTGCTCAGCCCTTTCTGGGTCTAGCTTCTAACAGATGCACTGAAACTCGGCACTGAGTTTCTGTGATGGAAAAGGTTTGGACAGTTAGCAAGACCCTAGAGCTTCAGGCATGGGTGTTTTTTGTTTTGTTTTGTTTTCTGTCTTCATCTCTGCTGACTTTGGAAATTTGGCAACATTCCAAATGATTTTGGAAAGCCAGCAGTGTGGCTGAGGGGTCTCGGGAGATGGCCTTCTGGAATGTTCCTGAACATAGTTCCCCAGGGGCTTGCCAACCTGAGATGGCGTTTTCTGGCCTTTTATGTGTGATCCCTTTTAAGTAGAACTGGCTTTTATCGTTTGCACATGGTAGATTTGGTAAATATGCAAAGCTTAAGATTTCTAAAAACCGCTTTTAAAATCAGGTGTAACTAACCTTCATTCTCCACTCTGTACCAGGCGCTCTAAGAGGCACTTTTACCTTTAGTGTTTGATTTAAATCTAGGTATAATAAATAGTTCAGAAGTTGTGACTCATCTAGAAGAAATAGCATTTTCTTCAAAAGCGTATAGTGTTCTGGATGTTGATATTTAACTCAGGTCAGTAGTAATGAATGGTAGTTTAGCCGTATGTGACAGGAAATTTGTTTTTCAGCTGAAAATGTGCCTCTAAAATGCAAGCTGATCCCAGCAGCAGCCTTGGAGCCCTTGCTGTGCTGGCGTCATGAGGGTGTTAGAAGAGAGTCTCTTTTGGATGCTGCTCCCGTCGCTTTGCTTGGTGGCGAGTTCTGCGGAGCATGAGGAGGTGGCAAAACATGTCATCAAGTTGCACCGAGGCAAGGGGGCGCCTGCTACCCAGAGGAGGCAGTGGGCCCTGGACAGCTGCAGGAAGCTCACCGGGCTCCTTCGGCAGAAGAACGTGGTTCTGAACAAGCTGAAAGGTGCGATCAGAGCAGTGGAAAAAGATGTTGGCCTGTCAGACGAAGAGAAATTGTTCCAGGTGCACACATTCGAGATTTTCCAGAAAGAGCTGAATGAAAGTGAAAACTCCGTCTTCCAGGCCATCCATGGGCTGCAGAGAGCCCTGCAGGGAGACTACAGAGATGTGGTCAACATGAAGGAGAGCAGCAAGCAGCGGCTGGAGGCCCTGCGGGAGGCCGCCATCAAGGTCAGCTGGGTCCCGCCCAGTGCTGTGGTCTGGGCTGGGGTGGTGCTCGTCACTTCCAGGAGGGGCTGGCCTCAGCCCTTCTGTTGTGGAGACCCCTGGGCCCAGTTGAGCACTAACAGATGGGGGATGACCATGCAGCCTTCACCCCTATGAGGGCCTGGCCACATGCCCTAGGGGCCTGAGGGGTCTGTCCAGTGGCTTCCTGGCCAGCAGTTTGTGTAAGGATACTGGCACTCACACAGCAGAAGGATCACCTCGCAAGGAATTTCTCAGAAGGCAGTGCCATCGTCCTTGAGGGGCGCTGGCTACAGCTGTGACCCGGGTCTGCCTGCCACATTCCGGCAGGCTCCTTTGATTGTGAAGCTTGGTGTTCTTCGTAGCCCTTACACTGAAAACACAAAGGAAGATAGTAGTAAACAGGTGTGTGCAGGTAAGTTTAGGCCACTGCCAGCTGTCCCTGCGGCTGGCCAGGTGCCACGCCGAGGCCTCAGACATGCAGAGTGCTGCTTGGGCATGAGAGAGCTGCCCACTTCTTGACTGTTGCGGGAGTCGAGATGCTAAGACCCTTTGGTTTTAAAATGTACTTCCAGTGACTCCAGGTGTGCAGTCCGTCTGTTAGAGAGGAGACTCGAGTCTGGTGGCCACGGTCAGACCCGCAGGCCTGTGATACCTTACACTCGCAGCATGCACCTGTCCTACCTCAGGGCTCTGTGGTCCTCTGGCGTGGCAGAAGCCGACCGCTGAGGAAGGGATGGGTTACTGTGGTCACAGAGAAGCCACTGCTCTGTCCCAGCCAGGCCCCCTTCTTTAAATGAGAGTGAATATTTTAAAAGTAAGGTTATCAATTGAATAAGGTTAAACAAAGTATGTTTATTAAGTGCAATTTCCAGCCCTGCACATCAGTTTTCCAGATAATCAACTCTTCCTACTTCCCATGTTTTCTGGATCAGTTCCCTCTTTCTAACTAGGAGCAGACTGCGTTGACTGCGTCCTGCTTTCCAAATCCCAGAGGCGGCTACGTACCCATGTGCTGCAGCTGCGTTAAAGCACAGCTGTGCCTCCTGAGGGGCAGCACCACACTGCAGTACTCAGCAGACACTGGACCCACCTGCAGCGGACACTGCCTCCCCTGGGGTGGGGGTACAGACGCTGTCCCTGAGCT
>JAJEJO010002693.1:165823-182418 GCA_020662805.1 Glaucomys volans
GACCCACCTGCAGCGGACACTGCCTCCCCTGGGGTGGGGGTACAGACGCTGTCCCTGAACTGGACCCACCAACACTGTCCCTGCACACTTTGTGGTGCTCCCTGTGTTTGTCTGGGATGTTGACCTCCCTGCTGGACAGTCAGTCACATGTGTGACATTGGGTGACACTGATGGATCCAGTCACCAGGACCCTGAGCAGGTCTGAGAAAGTCATATCCTGTTTTTTCCTGTATCTTGCCCTTTCTTACAAACAGGAAGAGACTGAGTATGTAGAACTTCTCGCCGCAGAAAAACATCAAGTGGAAGCCCTTAAGAACATGCAGCATCAGAACAAGAGTCTCTCCATGCTCGACGAGATTCTCGAGGACGTGCGGAGGGCTGCAGATCGCTTAGAGGAGGAGATTGAAGAGCATGCCTTCGACGACAACAAATCAGTAAGCTGCGTCCAGAGTGCCCCCTGCCCTGCCAGCAGCTCTGCTGGGGCCTGGCCTGCGGTGTGGGCTGCTTCAGCATGCCTGGGAGGGGTGCAGCTGGTGCCCTGACGCAGCTGCAGGAAGAGCAGCCACCCTGCTCCTTTACCTCCTGGCAGCTGCGTCGGGCCCTGTGGTGACTCACCTCCAGCCCCAGCTTTGCCACTCATGGGGCTTGGGACAGTGGCTTCAGGAGGCATAGAGGGTTCCTTCCTGATCTGAGGAAGCAGGTTCTGGCTGCTTGGTTCTGACAGGGTGAGACCCTGAGGAGAAATTGAGGCCAGCCAAGGACTGGCTGTGGGTCTGGGGTAGACTTACAAAATGGTGGAGAGAAAGAGCACAAAGAAACCGACATTTAAATTCTCAGTTTCTGGGACCATGTGTGAGCATGTGTCCTGCACCAGGCCAAGTGGACATCTGGAAGTAGCAGGGCTGCCTCCTTCTGAAGGCCTCCTCGAGTGGGTGCCCTCTCATGCTCGTAATTCTGGGTGGTCTTCTGTCTTGTCTGACAGGACATGAGTGCATGTCTACCGTCCTGTC
Source organism: Glaucomys volans (assembly GCA_020662805.1). NCBI lineage: Eukaryota > Metazoa > Chordata > Mammalia > Rodentia > Sciuridae > Glaucomys > Glaucomys volans. Next base: position 166,834 of record JAJEJO010002693.1, read on the forward strand.
GTTTTCCTCTTGACGTTGACTGCAGCAGCACTGAGCTGATTCTGATCGCCTGATGTTGGTCACTCTGCAGGTTAAAGGGGTCAACTTTGAAGCAGTTCTGCGGGTGGAGGAGGAAGAGGACAGCTCCAAGCAGAATATCACAAAGCAGGACGTGGAGGAGGGCCTGGGCCTCAGCATGCTGATTGACTCCCAAAACAACCAGTATGTCCTCACGAAGCCCCGGGATGCCACCATCCCACGTGCAGACCACCACTTCATAAAGGCAAGCTGTGGCCACCCGCCTGGCCGTGCTGGGCAGTCAGCAGGCCTGAACTGACACGGGATCTCCCTCTGGGTGCACAGCCTTCCTCCTGTCAGAGACTGCTAGGATCCCACGCTGTGTTTTGAAACAGCCTCTCTTACTTAATTGTTTCTAAAGGAAAAAGGCATTTTAACGTTTAAGATGAAATTTAATTCTGTTTTGGAGAATTTGGAGGATTTTCTGAAATTGGGAATGACTGATGTGATTAAGGCTTTAGCTGTCTAAGACCTGTCTTTGTGGTGGGCCGAGGTGGGAGGATTGCTCAAGCCCAGGAGTTTGAGAGCAGACTGGCAGCATAGCAAGGCGCCATCTAAAAATATAAACTGAGATTAAAGAAGATAAACAATTTTCTCTAAGAGAAAACTTCTGTGAGACAGAGAAGTGTGGACGTGGGGTGTGGGGCGTGGGCACCCCGTTGTGCCTGCCTTTCCAGGTGGAGGTGTGCAGATCTGTGTGCTCCCAGGAAACTGCCTGGTTCTGGAGTGGGAGCAGCCAGTGCAGCCTCCAGATGGCCTGGAGGAGTCTGATAAGCTGTAGGTCTCCGCAGAACTCCTAAGACACAGGCTGGATCGTGCTCAGTGGTACAGCACGTGGCTCGCACTTGTGAGGTACTGAGTTCAATCCTCAGCACCACATATAAAATAAATAAATAAAATAAAGTTTAAAAAGTGCTTCTTAAAAACAACAACAACAACAAAGAAACCTCCTAAAGCAGAACTTTGTAAGGAACAGAAACCAGAGAGCCTGGGCCTCAGGATGAGGGAGGAGGGCTCCTCCCAGGTGCTGGCCCGGGACTGCGTCCTGCTGTCCTTGATTGTGAAGGAACGGGCTGGTGAGCAAAGGGCAGTCCCTTTTTCCCTTCATGATGACTAAGTCGCATCCGTGACGTGTTTGAGACTACGTGAACAGCCTGCTCCCAGTGAGCTTGCACCAAGTGACTCTCACGCCCACAGAAGGTGGCAAGCCATGGGCTCTGACAGCAGAGGCAGGAGAGTCATGAAGAAGACCCCAGTGCATGGGCTTTGAGGCCAGGAAGTGGGGGGGTCTGGGGTTCAGCGCTGTCGAGTGTGCTGTGGGGCCTGGGCAGGGTGGATCAGGAGCTGGCTCCGTCTGCTCCCAGCACATACCTGGCATGTGCCTGGCTTTGCTGCGACACAGTAGTGTAAGACCCTCCCAGTTCCACTGCCTGCCTGGTTCCTGTGGGGTGGGGTCGGCTGTCCCCCGGCTGTCCGTGCCCACCATCATCTTGAGTCTGTGCTGTCTGTTCTGCTCTAGGACATCGTGTCCATAGGAATGCTGTCCTTACCTTGTGGCTGGCTGTGCACAGCAATAGGGCTGCCCACCATGTTTGGGTACATCATTTGTGGTGTGCTTCTGGGGCCTTCAGGACTGAATAGCATCAAGGTAAGAACCAAACTTCACTGTTCTGGTACTTGACAGGACAGAGACACCGAGGCAGAGAGGCTCTGAGCTGGGCCGGTGAAGAGCCATCCTCACTCTGTGCCAGGAGGACTCCCTAGTGCTGGGGGGGGCATTGCCCTCCATAATGAAGAGGCGGCTTGGCAGAGGGCAGCCTGTTGGCTTCCACTATGCATTGGCGTAAGGTTCCTTTTCCAGTTACAGACATCCTTCAGATGCCGAGCAGCCCGAGCCCTGGGTCCCTCCTGTGTCGTGCAGTTCTGAACGTGCACCAGGAGTGTCGGTGGCACTGTCTCCCGGGCAGCAGGGCCTGGGCTGCTCTTGCCGAGGCTGCGCAGACGCGTTGCTGCCCGTCACACACGGGCACACTCTGCCAGGAAGGAAGGGTCCCGAGCCTGTGGCCTCGCTGTGTGTCTTCTGAGCACACTCAGCAACCTGGGAGGGTGAAGATCAGCCACGATGCCCCCAGCCTTGCTGGTGTGTCCCAGGGCCATGGGACGAGGCGCCCTGCTCCCTCCACTATGGATTGGCCAGCCTTGAGCTGGGTCATAAGTACCTCAGTGATTTCCCCAGACGTGCACCCTGCAGAAAGGGTCTGAGGAGAGCCATGCAGGGCTCACCTGAGCAGCAGGTAGCCCTGGCCAGCTGCAGAGCCACCCACCAGCGCCTCTCGGGAGCCTCAGGCTTTCTGGGGAGCTGTCGGCTAACCTGAGGCGGGGCCACAATCGAGGCTGCGCACAGGCCCAGGCAGCAGAGAGGCGCTCAGTGCGCTTTCTGCACTGCGCCTGCGTGTGGTCAGCACAGGGAGGGTTGCAGGCAGCAGCTTCCTGCCTTACCCCCCCCTTCCAGGCATCAGCAAGTCAAGGGAAGACATGGTACCCCTCTCTCCTCAGTGGCAGAGACTGCTGGGAGCAGTCAGCAGGGGCCCGGTGCTGCAGACGCTGAACTAGTGAGCCAGCGGTGCCGAGGGACGGTGCCACGCGTGTAGACAGCCGTCCAGGAGCAGGAGCAGCTCAGTGGGGTCGGGGAACCCAGCTGCACGGGAGTCGGCAGTCTTGCAGTACCAAGCCACAGCGTGGCTAGGAAAGGGCGGGGGAGTGAGAGCAGAAGCAGTGGAAGCAGATGAGAGCAGGGCTGGCTCACCAGCTCGTGCAGGTGGGACGCACTCCGCTGAAGAGTGCGGCTTGCCCACGGGGCCCGGACTCAGTAACCACAGCCGCTGAGGAAGGCGGAAAGTGGGGTGCAGGCACAGCAGGAAGGGAATCCTGACCTGTGACGCCAGCTCAGTGGGGTCAGGACAGTGCCACGTGGGCATTTTAAAAGATGGAGCTGGCACCTGTGATCCCAGCAGCTTGGGAGCTGAGGCAGAGGGTGGCAAGTTCAAAGCCAACCTCAGCAACTTAGCAAGACCCTGTTACTAAATAAAAAAGGTCTGGGAATGTGGCTCAGTGGTTAAGCACCCTGGAGTTCAATCCTAGGTACCAAAGAAAAAGATCAAACTGTTAGTTGATCTAACTAACAGAGGCACCAAGAATCTTGTGCTATTTATTTATCTAGTAAAAATGTTAAAAGTAAATGCCAAGTGAAGAGTCAAAGCAGGTGCAGAAGCTGTTCACCAACACTGCAGATGTGAGCAGCGCACTCAGGGAAGACTCACCTACAGGGACCTGCTCGGCCCCTGGGAGCCAACGAGTGGCTCAGACTGCAGCACGAAGCGAGCTGCCGCCTCCTCGCACAGAGGAGGTCCCCGCGCAGCTCGCAGACAGTGAAGAGGAACATGCTCCTCTGTGAATCAACAGAAGGGGAGGATCACAGGGCAGAACTTCTCAGCTGTAGAAGAAATTCGAGGATCGGTCTCTCTGGAGCACTGTGTTGGGGGCTGTCCTGCTGGGCGTGTGGCACCAGGGTGGGCACGGCATGTGCTGTGGGGCCGGAGTGACAGCTTCTCCACCCTTACTTTGCAGTCCGTCGTCCAGGTGGAGACTCTGGGCGAGTTTGGGGTCTTCTTCAGCCTCTTCCTTGTTGGCCTGGAGTTCTCCCCTGAGAAGCTGAGAAAGGTGAGGCTGTGTCTCAGTGCCGTTCACATTTGACATTTAATGACAACTTAGCTATTGAATTTCACATTCTTAGGATAGAACATTATTTTAGTTCGATACTATTTTTAGGACATAAGTTTCTGAAGATAAAAAAAATGCTACGTTTGAAAAAGTTAAAAGTTGAAGAAATGAAATTAACTTTCCTCAATTGACTGTTTTGGTACCAGGGATTGAACTCAGGGGCACTTGACCACTGAGCCACATCCACAGCCATTTTTTGTTATTTATTAGAGACAGTCTCACTGAGTTGCTTAGTGCCTCACTTTTGCTGAGGCTGGCTTTGAACTTGTGATCCTTCTACCTTAGCCTCCTGAACCACTGGAATTACAGGCTTGCACCTCCGTGCCCAGCTGAAACTCACTTTCCCGAGGCTAATTCCAGAAAAAGTCAAGAAATAATGTTCGAACTTAATATCTGCACCCCTCCAAGAAGGTGCAAACGGGGTGGAGCACCGTAGATGGTGTTCAGTGTGTTCCCCAGGGAGAGTCCCAAGATGGGCAGCCTGAGTTAGGTGAAGACACTCAGCTTTTTAGCAGATGCTTTGGAATGGAAAAGGCTGTGGAAGGCCGTGGGGACACAGCGAGCATCTTCCGTGTCCACAGGAAAGTCACGCCAGGGCCACTTAAGCAGCAGTGTGAGCTGCACCCGTGCCAGTGGGGTGGGAGGGCCATGCTGCCTGCTGCCTGCGCCTTCTGTCTCCCACTTTGCTCCAGAGCCTCCTACCTGGTCATTTTCCCAGGTCTCACCCAGAGAAGGAACCACTTAAAAGGCATTCAGAGGGTTTACCCATGAGCCTTAGCTCCTCAGCTGCGGGTTCAGTCTGAGCTGGTGGCTGGTGACGCTGTGGCATGACGACTCGGGAAGGCTGTGTGGCCATTGAGCGTCAGGAGAGCGTGTGGGGATGGAAGCAGCATGCTGGTCGCGGCTCCGACCTTAGGAGGGTTGGCTGGGGAGGTCAGCTCTGAGGCCAGCTGCACCGCACAGCAAGACTGGCACCAGGCGGGGAGGGTGTGGCGGCCACCACAGGGCAGGCGTGACTGCAGGTGCCCTCCCCTGCACTGCCCCAGTTGTCCATGGCATCAGTGTCCTTTCTTTATTGAAGGAAGAGTAAACTGTCAGAGACTTGTTTGCTTTGGGAGTTCTGGCCGTGACCCTTCTCCCGCCCGCGGCTGTGGCCACCTTGCCTAGGCCCTGTCTTGCTCTCCCACCTCTCCGCTCCCGCCCCTCCATGTGCATCCTGCTTCCTGGAGAGGCACTGGACCCTCCCTTCCCACTGCTCCCTCAGAGCGTCTGTGTCTTCCTCTGCGTCTGACATGAGAACCCCTTGTCAATTTAATTCCCAGACTCAGAGTCTAAAGGAAGCTGTAAGTGGTGGTTCCTCCTGTGAATTCTCTGGAGCAGGCCCGGCGGGTGCGGGTCTCTGGGTGCCCCGCTTCTGCGGAGCGGCCAGCCTGCCCGGCAGTGTCTTCTCGTGTGGCTCTGAGCATGAGGCCTGGGTTTCCAGCACAGCGGGCTCCCGCCTGCCACGGTGCTTCATTAGAGCCTCAACAGCTCGTGGTCACCCCGAGCAGGCAAGCAGGCAGGCTCGCTTCTGCCTCCAGCTGCAGGCAGGATGTCATCGTCTGACCCTTGTGGACATTGGTTTCCTAGGAATGCAGGAGATCAAAGTTTCTTCTGCCAGTAAATTTTCTTATTCATATTTTTCTTCCCGAGTGTTCTGGCAGGCAGCTGGTGGTGGCTGGGTAGTGAGAAGTGGCTTGAGCCAGGTGCCTGCTGGTGCAGGGTGGCCTGGGGAGGAGGGCTGGGCTGGGGCACGGCGCTGGGTGGAAGGCACTGGACCAAACCTGCCTCTGCATCTGTGCTGGGCAGAGGCTGGGTTGCCAGGGCTCTCACCTTTGTCCCCACTGTGTCCCCAGCTCTGGCTTTTGCCATCCTTGAGCCTTAGTTCCTGCCCCTGGGGGCAGCCCTAGGTCTAGACGGGCACCTGGACTCAGGTCTTCACCACCGTGAACGCCTCCCGAGGCTGGAGCTGCAGGAGGCTGTGCCTTCACAGGCCGCCTTGGAGAGCAGTGCGCTCGTTTTTCCTTGATGTGAGAAGATGAACACTCCACAGGAGGTGGCTCTGCTCGGGGTTCTTGTCACAGCACTTCTGAAGCAGCGCTGCTGGAGCTGCCCTGGAGGTCTGCTAGAGACAAGGCCGCGGAAGCCGCACGCTCCTGTCCAGACCGCCGGTGTTGGCTGACCTACTGCCTTGCAGTCGCCCTTTGAGCTCACCTTAGCAGTTCCTGGGTTTTACCTCTTTAGGGTCCATCAGCTGCTGCCCCTGGATGGATCAGCCTTCAGTTGTGGGAGTCAGACGTTCTTCTCTTTGTTGTGCTTGCCACACACCTGCCCCATTGCAGACCCTCCAGCAGCGCTGGGCATGGGCAGGCCCTGCCCTTGGCCTGTGTTCTCATTTCAGAGAGACGTGTCAGGAAGAGGAGGACACTGAGGTGGCCTGTGTACGCTAGCCAACTTTCTGTTGCCGTGACCAGAAATCCTGACCAGAGCAATTTGAGGAGAAGCTTCTTTGGGGCTCACAGTTTCTGAGGTCCAGTCCACGGTGGGCTGGCTTCGTTGCTGCACTGCTCTGGGCTCAAGTGAGGCAGAACATCCTAGTAGAAGGATAGGTGCAGGAGAGCAGTCAGCTAGGGAAGCAGAGCGGAACAGAGACAATGAACCCCAGAGGCCCGCCTTGAGGGACCTCCCCAGCCATGCTCCACCTGCAAGTGTCCCTCCAGACTGCTCTCCAGACCTAGTCATTCCACCTCAGTGCACTGCACTGTGTCCTGGGGAGATTCTGGGGGGCATTCTATATCCAAACCCTAACACCCCAACCTGCGAGGCAAGGGTCAAAATGCAAGGGAGTCGGACCACAGCTGAGGGCTTGCCAGGCAGTGTGCCCTGAACACCAGCAGCAGGGAGCAGCTGGGATCACCTGGGGTATGGGCTTTTGTCCCCGGTGGCCTCCAGGCTGGTTTCTGATGAATTCCCAGGTCCCATGCTGACCAGGACCTTCTGGCTGCTCCTGTCTGTCCCCAAGTCCTTTCCATCAGGGACCTCCACACCATGCCTTGTGGTCATCCTGAGAAATGCTAGCTGGACAGGGAGAAGGTCTGCTTTGTGGACAGAGACCTCGGATCACTGGGCCTCGTCTTCTCATGGACGTGGGAGCCAGGACTGTAGAGTTTGCCGCTTCACAAGGTGCAGGGCTACTTAGTGACAGATGCAAGCCCACACTCCACGTGTGCTCCAGGGTCAGCAGGATCTTAAGTGAGGGCTGACCCTGCTCACAGGAGAAGCTGCCTCAAACCTGTGTGCTACATTCCAGCATGGTTGGCCCCTGAAGCCACAGTGAGCATGGGGGCAGGTGCGCCTGTCCATGTTGGTGATGTCAGGAAGAAGACTCGCCTCCTTACTGCATGCACAGGAAGTGGAATGGGCATCCTGGCATCTCAGGGGCATTCTCTGGGTATGGCTTTCCTCCCTGTGGCAGGAGAGTGGCCCTTGGGGTCTGAATCACATGGCAGAAGACATGAGCAGAGCCTAGATTTGCTGTCTTAGCTGTCCATCACCAGACTTGCTGCTCGGGTGCGCACACAGTAGGCTGGGGTCGGTGGAGCAGTCAGGCTGCCGGTCATGCCACAGGAGGTGGGGCAAATGCTCCCTTGGCTGTGGCTGGAAATTCCAACCTCCCTGATTTCTGAAGAATGAGGGGATTGTGTCCCCAAACTGGAGGAGGACTGGGGAGCTTCTGTGCGGCAGAGTACCCGGGGGAGAGCCTTCCACCCCGCATGGTACCTGGTGTGAGCCGCACTGAAAAGCTGGCTCCATGCGGAGCCTCCAGCCAGCCTCAGCCCTGCTGCCGCACACAGGCCAGCCCTCCCAGGGCCCCAACATGGAGGACTCAGTGGGTAGGAAATGTTGGCTTCTATGGCCATGTGCAGTGAGGAGGAGCGGGACAGGTGCCTGGAGGGAGTGGGTGTTTCCAGCCTCTCGACCTACAGGACATGCCAGGTTCTCACCAGCTCACCTCTTCAACTGCATGCAAACCCATGAGGGTCCTGCCTGGTTTCTGTTGGGCACAGTGGCACATACCTCTGATCCCACATCTTGGGAGACTGAGGCAGGAGGATCACAAGTTTGAGGCCAGCCTTGGCAACTTAGCGAAACTTTCTCAAAAATTAAAAAGCACTGGGTATTCATCTCAGTGGTAGAGCCTCTGGGTTCAATCCCAGCACCAAAACCCAACGTACAGAATGTGTGTAGGTTCTACAGATAGTCTACTTTTTATTCAAGGGACTTGAGCATTGGAGAGTTTGGATGTGGTGGAGGGCCTGTCACTGTTTGCAGGGTCCCCAGGATGGACTGCACTGCCTGTGTGTGTGGTCCTGGGGTGATTGTGTGTGGTGTCAGACTGTCCGGGTGTGACCTCAGCTGGGTGTCAGGCTCTCCGGGTGTGACCTCAGCTGGGTGTCAGACTGTCTGGGTGTGACCTTAGCTGCTTCCCCAAGGGTCTGTCCCAGTAGGTGCATGAGCTCTGGAGCTGGTGGCCTGTCACTGAGACGTGTGTAATGGCCTGTGCGCTCTTCCAGGTGTGGAAGATATCCTTACAAGGACCATGCTACATGACCCTGCTGATGACCGCCTTTGGCCTGTTGTGGGGACACCTCTTGCAGATCAAACCCACACAGAGTGTCTTCATTTCCACTTGTCTGTCCTTGTCGAGCACTCCCCTGGTGTCCAGGTTCCTTGCAGGCAGTGCCCGGAGCGATAAAGAAGGTAGGTGATGGGGCTCAGCCCCTGTGCAGCTCGCGCCTTGCGGATTTGGCTTACAGCTCACGGTCAGAGCCTGTGCGGAGGAGCTGTGAGTCCTCCAGGTCCTTCTGGAGCACTGGCATGGGGCATGCTGCCTGCAGGGCTAAGGCCCATGCCCCTCACACGCCTGCAGATTAGGGTGGCCTAAGGGCCTCAGAGACACTGCATGGGAGCTGTGAGGCCAGTCTCCACCGTAGCACGTCCTGTGGGGTCAGTGGGCTGAGAAAATCCTGTCGGCTGCTCCGCTGTGGCGAGTCCTAAGCATTGACTTGAGTCTGATGCTGTCCGTCCATGCACCTGGGTTTTGAGCGCCCGCGTGGCTCTGTGGGCATCAACGGTCTGGTGGAGTGAGGAGCGGCCCAGGGGCTGCACCGGGCCTGTCTCCCAACCACTGTCTCTGGCAGAATCGCCAGTCTTCACAGCTGGTTGCTTGTGAAGTGAACAGGGGACTGTTTTGCTCTTTTTGTGAAAGTCAGTAAATGCAAGGCCGAGAGCTGTGACCTCATCAGAGCAGGTCACCCCCGATGGGTTAGTGATCTGAGGGACTTCGGTGTGACCACAGGCAGGTGGGCGTGGCTGAAGGAGGTAGTCATTGGCTGTGCCCTTGGGGATTGTGCCTCTTGTCCCTGGCTCCTTCCTCCCTCTCTCCCTCTCTCTGCTTCTGGCTCTCATGAGCTGAGCAGGTTTCCACTGCCATGTCCTTCCACCATGATCTGCTTACCTCAGAACCAGAGCAGTGGAGTCAGCCGACCAGGGACCGAGAACTCTAAAACTATGTGACAGAGTAAAACTTTTTCTCCTCTAAGTTGTTCTTGTCAGGTATTTGCCTCAAAATTACAAAAAACCTGACACCCCTCTCCAGGAGAGCTGAACAAGGACTGAGGGGCAGGGTTGAGGAGGTCAGGCAGAGACCAAGGGGAGGTGATGGGTGTAGAAACAGCTCTGAAGGAGCAACTGGCGCTGACGTGCTACAGACACCATGGCCACAAGACGGGTGGAAGACCAGGAGTGAGACTGTGAGCTCCTTGTCCACAGAGAGCCCGGTGGGGACTTCAGGACAAGGACTTGGGATCACAGTGTGAGCTTCTCATCCATGGGAGAGTCCCCCGGAGATACCCCGGAGCTGGAACCCAGCAGTCACGGCATGATGATCACCATCTGCAGGAAAGCCTGGTGAAGCCCAGAGCAAGCAGTCTGGTAGCCCTGGACACATAACTGAAGGAACTGCGCATGTTCAGCTGGATCACATGCAGCATAGGAGCTGAGTGGGAGGTGGAAGCCCCAGACCTGATCTGGGCCTCGCTGCTCTGCAGGAAGGCTGCAGCATGGTGGGCAGTGTCAGAGCTGGAGGAGGACCTGAGACTCACTGGGGTGTCGTATCAGGACAGCAGAGCTCAAGTGCCAAGGGAAGTGGACCCATCAGTAAGGGCAGGCGCTGTGGAAGCAGGCATGTGGACAGCTCCCATCTCCAGACACCACGGAGCGGAAGACCAGGGAAATACCTCCCTGTGCTGGGGAGGGTCAGGCAAGGTGCCAGTGGGAGTTCAGGGGTCTCTGACAGAAGAAAGCCTCAAGTGCCAGCTGCCCTCAGTCCTGCAGCGCAGAGCAGCGTGGGGCAGGGCCCCGAGGAGGGGCAGAGAGCTTCCCCAGGTTGCCAGCCTAGCTGGGAACTGTTAGAAAAGGAGGTTGTCTTTGTTTTGTTTTGTTTTTTGGTACCAGGATTGAACCAGGAGCGCTTAACCTCTGAGCCACATCCCCAGCCCTTTTTATTTTGAGACAGGGTCTCACTAAGTTGCTTAGGGCCTCACTAAGTTGCTGAGTCTGGCCTTGAACTTGCAATCCTCCTGCCTCAGCCTTCTGAGCCACTGGGATCACAGGTATGTGCCACTGTACTCGGCAAGGAGGTTGTTTTGTATTTTTGGGTTTTTCTTAAGGCCACAGTAAAACTCTGATTAGTAAGGTGATCAGAGGGGCCACTCTTCTGGGGCACAGTGGAGGGGGCGGCAGACATGCTAAAGGATGCACACCTGGACAGGAAGGTGTAGTGAAGCTAGAGAGAAGTGTGCTTGCAGCACAGTTAAAAAATGTAGGTTGACGAAAGAACTTCCCGATTTATAGTAGCAGCAGGAAGCCCGAGGATAAGTCCCTAAGGATGGCTCTCGAGATCCGGGTCACCTCTGAAGGGAGAACCGCAGTGTCGCTGAAGGCTCCCCGGGTGCGTCCTGGCTCCCCGTGCACACGCGTTTCTCAGCTTTACACACTCCACTGTCCCCGCCGAGATGGCAGGGTTTTCACGGGACTTGGAGAACTGATCCTATTATGGGTTTAAGAGCAGAAAGCCAAGCGCAGCCTATGTGGAGAGAACCTGGACTGTCCCCACGTGGCCGCGTGGCCTAGCCGTGGCCCAGCACAGAAGGACAGAGTGGACGGCCCAGAACCATAAGAAGCAGGAAGAGGTGGGTTGATGAAAGGGAGCAAAAGTCCCCAGGTGGAAAAGAATGAAAGTGGAGCCTCCCCTGGCTTATCCCCCCGAGTGTCATGTGTCAAACACCTGCACGTGAAGGGCAGGACTTTGGGACTTTAGGAGGAAATAGCCTGTGGCCTGAGGGCCATGAACTTCTTTTTCTTTTTTCTTTTTTTTGCAGTGCTGGGGATTGAACCCAGGTTGTCATGCTTGCAAAGCAAGCACTCTACCAACTGAGCTGTGTCCCCAGCCCCAGGGCAGTGCATTTCTTAAAACATGAAATACAGAGTCCTGCAGAGAGTACTGATGTGATGGAACGGCCAGCGCTGTGACTGGTGGTAGAAGGTCTTCCTAAGGCACCGGCCGGGTCTCTGTATAGCCAGCAAAGGATTAAATCCAGACAGAAAGGTGACCCCGTAGGAAACTGACAAGGGTCTCTCACAGGAGCCTCGCTTGGCCCCTGAGGTGCCCGCGCAGGATCCTCAGCTGGCAGAGTCTTGTGAGTGGGTGTCTGCACCCCGGCGAGAGTGAGTCCCAGGAAAACAAGCCCCAGGCCCGCCCAGGAGTCCTCGTGGGAGCTTCAGTGGGCTGGCCACTTTGGAGAGCGGTGTCTGAATGGAAAATGGCTCTTCTAGTTAGGCTTCCTGGAGACTCTCGCAGGGCACAGGAATGCCATGGCAGCACCCTGTGGCGGCAAGGAGTCGGCAGTGGCCTGGGCCCTGGGCGCTGCAGCTGAGCAGCCCTCAGTGGCAGGCGTGGGTGTGGAGCCCAGCGTCCTGGACCACGCTGCCTGTGTGAAGCCCAGAGTGTGCTCTGTGCACCCCCCAGAGTCTGAGCAGTAGCTCCTGTGGGGGCAGCTGTGGCCATGGGTTGTTGGTGCCCAGGAGCGGGCAGCACCTGCTGCTGGTCATGTGGTGCTTGGTGCCTTTTGCCGTCCAGCATTGCACAGCGGAGATAACCCCTGGAAGTGGACTGCAGTGTCCTGGCGCTTCATCGCCTGTGTTGGACCAGGACAAGCCCTGCTGCGCGTCCGCGCCAGGGGGAGCGACCCAGTGCTCGTGTGGAAGGCACCCTGGCCAGATGGGCCCTGTGCAACCTCGGGCTGGGGGAGGGCGTGCGGTCCTGCGTGTCCAGGACCTGGACAGGGGTCACCGTCCATGCTTGTGGTCCTGTTGTTCACCAGGGCATCTTTGTGTGGTGATGTTTTCCTATAATTCTGTAAATAATAAGTGAATTATGGAAAGAAAGCGTTCTAGTGGTTTTCTTTACAGAAAGTCCTTGCAGTTTGTTGTTGCCTGCAGGAGGCTGAGGGGGGAGGGTTGCTGTTGCCCAGGAGTTTGAGGCCAGTTTGGGCAGCATAGCAAGACCTTGTCACAAAAAAAAAGAAGGAGAGTGAGAGAGAAGAGAGAAAAACAGACAGACAGACAGACTTAAAATCTCTTTGAAAACAAATACTGAGGTGTTTTAAATATCAAAAACTCATTTGTGGAGACGGTGTCTCACTGTAGTACCTGGGCTGGCCTGGAGCTCCGGGGCTCCATGCTCTCCAGCCTCAGCCCATAGTAGCTGGGATTGCAGGTCTGCCCTGGGGTTGTGCCTGGCTTCAAGGACTCATCTCGTCTCTTCTTAATTATCGAAGCTGTTCAGAAGCCAGGCGTGGTGCGTGCCTATGATCTCAGCTGCTTAGGAGGCTGAGGCAGGAGAATCACAAGTTCAGATCAGCCTCCACAGCTTAGGCCCTAAGAAAGTTAGCAAGACCCTGTCACAAAATAAAAAATAAAAAGGGTTGGGCGTGTGGCCCAGTGGTAAAGTGGCCCTGGGTTCAATCCCTGGTACAAAACAAACAGCACCACCTGTGTGGGTGCTGGGGAAGTGTGCTGAGGGTGCACTGTGAGGCTGCTAGGTGGCTGTCGGCCTGGGTCGGAGTGACGTTCTCTCCAGCAGGCGACGTCGACCACAGCACAGTGCTGCTGGGGATGCTGGTGACGCAGGACGTGCAGCTGGGGCTGTTCATCGCCGTCATGCCGACGCTCATACAGGCGGGAGCAGCTGCGTCCTCCAGGTGAGTGCCCTCTGCACACTTCGCTTTTCTAACCAAAACCATTTGTTTGTGAAATGCTTCCAAACGCCTTTCCCAAAGCAGTGTCCGAGCTGTGCCATGCAGGCTGGCCAGCACGGGCTGCAGTGACACCATCACTGAGCTCTGGGCCCTGCACAGGTCATCCCCAACACGGGGGCAGCGGTGGGGGTCCCGACTTCGGGGTCAGGGCACGTATGTGACGTGTGGCCCTAGTTGTCGCCGTTGTCCTCATGACCGTGTCTCCCAGTGGAGAGTCTCCCCGACTCCTAACTGGGCTTTCCTGGCCCTCCTGGGGGCGAGCTGGCCCAGGAAGCTGCAGGTTCTGCTGCCTGTGGGTTCTCGGTGGACACCAGCAGAGAAGGTCCAGCTGGAGGGAGTGGGAGCCACTGAGGCCCAGGTCACGGCTTGGCCTGTGTGTGAGCAGAGTGCTTCCAACACTCTCTCCCATACAGTGGGGCAGAGTCTGTTGTGTGGACAGTTTGAGTCGCAGGACCCACCCAGGCACTCGCCTCCTGGGCCCCACATGCCACTGCTACCCTGGACCTGGCTGGGTGCTGTCCTTGGTCTGGGGGACAGCCAGCCTTTCACCATCTACGTGGGTTGGCATGGGGCCGTTCAAGTTTGTTCTCAAGCTGGGAGGCTTTCCAGGAATCTGTGTGAGTGGACGCGGGTTCTGTCAGTGCCTTTCTTCACCCATGGTCATGGAGGTGGGCACTTCTGCAGTGACATGGGGGCCATGCTGCTTCTCTGGGTGAGTCCCACTTGGTCATGGTGTCTCCGCTTTTCTTCTGTGTGTGTTCACTTCACTGATTTCTTGAGGCTGAGGGGGTCTGAGTTCAGGAGATTGGGTAGTTCCCTTTGTGCACTCTGTGGTTTTGGCATTGAGAGCCATTTTAGGTTCATGCAATGATTTGGGAAATGTCTCTCCCTCTTGAGTTTTCTGGACAAGGCTGCACAGAGTCAGTGTTCCTTCCTCTGCAAATGTCTGGCACCTCTGCTGTGAAGCCCCCAGGATCCAGACTTCTGGACATGCCCTGGGTGTCCTTGGCTCCACCTGTCTGCTCAACAGCTACAGGGCTCCTGGGAGTGCCCGGGTGTCCTCCAGTGGCTCTGCAGCCTGAGGAGCCGTGCCTGTCCTCTGCAGTCACCTGCACAGCTCAGCTGCTGTGGCCCTCCGTCCATTTGGCCCTCTTAGTTCTCTCTGTGGACTTTGGGTTCATTTGGCTCTGCAGATATTTAGGACTCGTGTTTCCCTGTCAGCACTGTGCAGCTGCTTCTTACTTGTGTTGATATATTCTTATTTTCATTCCATTTAGTAAATTTTTAAAAACTATTTTTTTAGTTGTCAGTGGACCTGTATTTTATTTACATGAGCTGCTGAGAATGGAACCCAGTGCCTCACACATGCCAGGCAAGTGCTCTACCTGAGCCACTGAGCCACAGCCACAGCTCTTCAATGCTCGAATTTCTAAGATTTCTTTCAATATCTCCTCTTTGGTCCATGGGTTGCTCAGAAGTGTCAGATTCCTGTTGTCTGTTACTGACTGTGGTTTGATTTCACTGTGACTCTACTAGTAGAACAGGAAAACAGGGTAATTTTTCTTTGTCTACCTTATAAACTTTTCTGTGATTTAGGAAAACTTCTCTTCCAGTTCACATAACCATGAAAAATTTACAGTAAAATAAATCAAAGAAATAAAACCAGTTTTAATGATGGAGACTGCTTATGAGGCGTCATCCAGTGTCAGTCTTCATCTTCCGAAAGGAAGGACTCAGCTCCCCTGAGATATTCTGGCAAACGGCAGGACTTAGAATGGAGCCCTCCTCCCATAGCAGCGTGGGCGCAGTGTCCCTGCAGACCTGCAGGGCCAGGGTTTCTGGACGAGCAGCTCCCTGGCCCTTGCAGGAGGAGTGGGGCTAGGACGGAGACCACGAGCGGAGTGGCAGGGGCTCTGGCCGCAGGCTGGTGTGTGCCCCACCCTGGAGGCAGCCTGCACCAGCTACCCAACCTTGGGCAGCACCTGCTCTCCTCCCCAGCTCCAGGGGAGGCCAGGTCAGGAAGCCTGCCTGGGCCTGGGGAGGCCCCATCTCAAAAATAACACAGGCTGGGACGTAGCTCCGAGGTGGAGCACCCCTGCTCCCATGCCAGCACCGTGGAAACAGGGATCATGTGGCCCCATTTGGGTGTTGATCTTGTGGGCTGCGGGTGGGGCCTGTGTGTGTGCTCCTGTGTGTGTGCTCCTGTGTGTGTGCTCCTGTGTGTGTGCTGCTGTGTGTGCTCCTGTGTGTGTGCTCCTGTGTGTGTGTTCCTGTGTGTGTGCTGCTGTGTGTGTGCCCCTGTGTGTGTGCTCCTGTGTGTTTGCTCCTG